>SNQJ01S0078802.1:32771-60823 GCA_010110895.2 Picea sitchensis
CTCTATGGCTCAGCTGATGAATAATGGGTTTCTAGGATTGGCTAAGTTTGTAGCCATCTTCCCAATTGAAATTATTGGGATTCTTCTCAATTTCTAGCGCTTCCTGAATGATACGAGAGGAGTAGTAAGGTGTTTATGTGAGAATTTTGGTTTGGTAAATGCAAATAAGGTCTTTAGAGTTGTGAGAGTGTTATGAAATAGCTGATTTTGAGATGCAGTTGAGGAAAGTGTCCGCTATATGTCCTTTAAGGCAGGCTTTGAAAGACCGACCAGTTTAGCCAATGTAAGATTTTCCACAGAAGCAAGGAATTTGGTAAACACCTGGGCCTAGCATAGGGTTAGATTTATCTTTGACATTTTTGAATAAATGTTTAAGATTTTTATAGGGTTTAAAAAGAGTCTTTATATTATTTTTGGCTAGAATCTTAGAAATCTGTTCTGTGGTGCTTTGAATGTAGGGAAGAGAGATGTGAGCGACGAGTGGGGAAGTGGAGGGATAATTACTATGTTTAAAATGGCGAATGGATCATAAAGCTTTATTAATTTGAGAGGTAGAGTACCCTTTGACCATAAGGGCCTTAGTAAGGTGGGTTATTTCTTTGTCAAAGAATTTGGGAGCAAAGATTCGATAGGCTCGAGTAACCAAAATTTTCAGAACAACAAATTTTTGGGCTTAGTGATGGTGAGATTGGGCATGAATGTATTTATTAGTGTGGGTCTTTTTCCTATAAACTTGATGAGTAAGGGTCCCATCAGATTGACGAGAAATGAGAACATCTAAAAAGGGAAGAGCAATTTATTTTTGAATTTCCATGGTAAATTGGATATGGGGTGAAATATTGTTAAGATGGTTAAAGAATGAGCTTAAGGAGGGGTGGCCATGAGGCCAAACAAGAAATATATTGTCTACTAAAAGAAACCAACATTTGGGTTTAAGATGGAATCTATTGAGGGATAAATCTTTGAAATGTTCCATGAAAATGTTGGCAATGATTGGAGATCCAAAGACATTTGTCAGGAGTGACACTTTTCCCCCTTACAAAACACCAACGAATCATTTTAGGTAGCATGACTTTCCTTGAATAACGTTGATGAATATTCTTGAATTTTTGAATAATAGCTAGTGATGATTATTCTCACTATTGATTGACAATTAAGTTTCGATAAATTTTGCCACCTTACCCCAAAAAGACAAAAAAGAAAATAATAAGGAATGTCATACTCTTGGAAGATATTTGATTTTATAAATTTCACTTAAAGTAGTGATGTAGTGATTGGAGCCTTAGAGAAGGAGAAAATAAGTGTTAAAGTTGTCACCTTAGGTAGTGACGACTTACATGTATACACTACAAACTTTAACCCATCTCCTCTAATTTTGAAGTGGCGATAGTGAAATTTAAATGCAGGAATTAAATTTATAGGTTCAATAGGTTATGACTTATGCAAGTATATATGATTTGAAATGGAGTCAAACTATTTTTTTGTTTTAAACTTTGTAATTAAATTTTGGGAAAGTTTAAATTAATTTTCCAAAGCCAAAACTAGGAGAAGATGAAATGACTCATTTTGATGGCTAGTTTTCCAAGTGACTCTATTAATTTTTTTTTTACTAGGATCAAAGGACATTGAAGAGGAAATAAAGAGAGTTGAAGAGGAAATGAAGAAGAAGAAGGGAAAACATAGAAGCACGAGGGGCTTGGGATAAGATTCCTACTCAAAGATCTAAGGTTGTCACTAAGTCAAAGTAATCTCCAAGATATTTCTTGTGAGTAAGAATGCACCATAATCTCTATTGAGTGTGCATAGATCTCCTTTTTTAAGCAATTTGCTGAAAACAATAAAATCCCGATCGAATGTTAGTTTTCTCATTTGGGTTTCAAGGGTAATCTATTGTCTACTATATGATTAATTACTGTGTATCCAGTTGGTTTTGTTTCTTTTTTTGTTAAGCTAAAATTTGTATTACCTCAAAAACATATTATAGTCATCAGCTAGGAACCCTAGCACCTGGCCTGCCATTGACGGAAACCAGAGCCCACACCAGGGTCCATTGATATTGTCCAAAATAAGATTGGAAGCTACTAACAAAATAAAAAAAAGTCTATAGAGCCTACATATGTCAGTTGAGTATTTATGTCAGTTGAGTATTTATGTAATCTCAAGCCTATGAGAACGTAACTGCAACTATCTAAAAATCCATACATAGATCATTAAGGGCTCTGCCCAAAAAATCAAAGACCATCAATACCAGAAGCAAACGATCTCCGCTCCGGAGCAAAGGCGAAAGGCTGACGACAAACCGGACAATGAGAATGAGTAGGTTCACTTGAGAGGGAGTCAAAAAGAGCATCCATTTTGTGATTGATAATGTCCTGGCAAAAATGTTGATCAAAGATTGCCTCGTGCAAATCAAAGATGATCTAGAGTTGTTCCTTCGGTAAACGTCACGAAGAGCCATCGTCCGTGCATGAAGGATTTGTAGTCGAGGAAGCTGGAGGAATTACCTGAACCAGAGCTAGGTCCACTGGAGGTAGATCCTCTATGATTGCGAATCCCCAGTGCCCCTCAAGAGGATCCCATTATGTTCTTTCCCTAGAATCCGGTGTCAGAGCATTGTGCCTTTGTTGCATAAGGCCGGCCTGGAAATCCCTCTCCATATTCTTATTGTTGTTGTAGACACCCAAATTTGTCTTGAAAGGGGCTGGACAAAATGAAGATGACTGTAAAGGAGGAGTGTAAAGACGCCCTCGATTAGCCAGGTAGCGGTAGGAAGTTGGTCACGTTTGGGCTTTCCTATTTCTCTCGGCATGGCGGTCAAGAGGGAGCCGGTGGCAGGGTGAAAAACACAACAATGGTTGAAAGGGAAGGCCAAGCCAAAGTGCCCATAGCCAAAGGAAGGAAGAAGGTTCCAAAAGACTAGGCTGTCGTCAGGGGAGAAAGGGGAAATTATCCTCCACGCCATTGAATGAGCCATTAAGGTGACAATAATTCCCATCTTTGAGCTGGTAAAATGCTGATGAGAGGAGCTCGTCCGTCGAATTAATAGAGCAACGTTTCCCTTGAGCCAAAAACTGATGCAGAGTGTGTGAGCATTAATGTCACACTTGGGAGGGAGGGTAAGTGGAGTTCTGGCGGCAGGGGAGTACATGAACATTAAATGCATGTAGGCATAGGTGGCACGCCATCCAGGGGTCCAGTTGGTTCTGGTTATTCTAAGCAATTATTGGTATAAAAATGATAACACGTGCACCATGTAATTCACATATAACAACATCGTCATTAGTGGTTTCATTCGCTGGTGAAATTGACATTCTACAACACTATGCCCATTTTGTTGTATTGTTCGGTGGTTACCTCTATCTATTAGTTGGTAGATTGATTAAGTGCCATGCTACATCATACCATTGGCATTTACAATTGCAATTGAACGCCCATAGTATTATTTTTTGTCCATTGGTATTGTTGGAGGTTAGCCACATCCCATTCACTTAGTTGAAAAATCATTGTCTAGACGCTACTGTTGAACCTCATGTATTATTCACCCAATACAACGATCCTTCAATTGCATTGATCATTGGTTATACCATGTGGGTTTAACTGTTGTGCACTCACATGATACAACTTACCTGATGTTATAAGCATGAAACCTTGGGAGGACCACAGGATAGTAGGTAGGATATTGAGGTTAGAGATGGACAAATTATCAATTATGACATTGCAATAAACTATAAGAAATAGATTAAAGTGAGTAATGTTGGAAAATTGTCAAATATGCAGGATTGCCAATTATGGCATTGTAATAAACTATAAGAAATAGATGAAAGTGAGCAATGTTGGAAAATATTCAAATATGCAGGTTGAAACCCAAACTAAGTATGCTCATAGTAGTCTAGATATTGAGGTTACATACGAACAAACTATTTTTAATGACATGGTGATAAACTTTAAATGGAGAAGTGACAAAAAAAAACCATCAATATTTTCATAATTTTTATTCTAAAACACGTGTTTACCTCCCAGTACCTTTTATGGTCACAAATGAATAACAAATTCTCAAAACAACTGAAAAATTCCAAATTATTGTAAGACAAACAAAATTTTAAGTAAGATGGTAATTTTTTTTTGCAAAGACAAGAAAAGAAAAACTACTTACATCCCTTAGTATTTGAATCCTCAACTCCTATTTTTAACATGCATATGGGCTTTTTCCATACTAGCATATATGCCTTTAACTCTGTATCTAAAATAACAATGTTATGGTTACATGAAACTATACATAAACACCTCTAATTATTGATCAAATTTGATTATGTCCAATTATTCCTTGAGTAGTATAAATAAAAATATTATAATCTAATAAGATTTCATGTGGATGTACATCAAAAAATTATGTTACAATAATTATATTTTATGAACTATTTACATATGGTTTTTTATGCCTATTTAATCTATAGCTTTATAGAAAGCTACATATACATATTATATATTTGTGGAGCATTATGTGTCATGACCATTACGTTTAAACCAACAGACACACATATTAACCTCATACATATAAACATTAGAGTAATAATCCACTTTTTTTTTTTTAATGTTAATGAGGTTAATTGTCTTTCATTTTGATTTATAAGCATTACAAATGTGACACATAAATTAAAGGGAACGACCACATTATGATTTGTATGTGAAATCATAATATACATTGAATAAAAGACACTATATCTATAACATGTACTTACAAAATAAGTACAACATCATCTCAACTTCTTCAATCCAAAAAACTAATAACGACCACATTATGATTTGTCAGATGTGAAATCATAATATACATTGAATAAAAGACACTATATCTATAACATGTACTTACGAAATAAGTACAACATCATCTCAACTTCTTCAATCCAAAAAACTAATTTAAATTCACTTTTTTTTAAAATGTTAATGAGGTTAATTGTTTTTCATTTTGATTTATAAGCATTACAAATGTGAAACATAAATTAAAGAGTACGATCACATTATGATTTGTTAGATGTGAAATCATAATATACATTGAATAAAAGACACTATATCTATAGCATGTACTTACAAAATAAGTACAACATCATCTCAACTTTTTCAATCCTAAAAACTAATTTAAATGCAGTTTTTTTTGGTTTCATGTGACGTACCTAGCCATTAGACTAGGCCATACTATTCTAAAACGCTCTAAATCAACCCTATAACGTGCCCAACCACCAACAAGCTAGGTCATGCTACTGCAAGTCTCACCTCAAGAACAAAGTTTGATCTCTTATAACATTTAACTAATAGAGAAACATGAAAGAAATGCAATAAAAATACATGCAATAATCAACATTCATATTACAACATAAAAGACATGCACAATATTCCATGCACAACCATAACCAACAAGCAAGCACATTAAAGATTCATATCTTTGAGATAATAATCAATACATAGCGGAAATAAATATGCAAGCAAAGGAAACCATGACAGAGAGCACTTATCTTAGATAAAACAAATCACCAATTGTCTGCAGACCAAGGAAGTTCCACCCAACGTTAGACACAACTTTTCCAAGTCTCAACAACAGGTCACCCTCGAGCCAGGGCTATGAATCAATAAGGACATGTTCCAAAGTGACACTCAACTTCCCAAACCAATCAACACTCAAGCTCTTGTAGGTTTCTCAACAAACAACAATCCAAAGTACACCAACTCTCTCTTCTCCCCAATATGCACAACCCAAATACAATGAACCCCCTTCACTGCCATGTAGTCCCTCGAGCTATCCATCTCTTTCCAGGGCTCCAGTGCATCTGGTCCAGAATCTCCATGCTAGGACTCTTAGGACTCACAACTATGAACAAATTTCAACACATGTTAATGCATCTCAAGCATATAGGCACCATTTCATGGCTGGAATACACCAGCAATGACAACAACCAACAAAACAATGGATTATTTCTTTAACAATTCATTTCCATGTCCCCGCCAATAACCAAAATGAATGAATCAAATGATAGATTGAAAATGGAGAATAACCCTCAAACAACCTGTTGGAGCCGCCTTTTTCATTTGGTTCAAATCTATTTTAAAGGTCAAATGTCGGTTCTTAAGTTCTTTTTCGCTTCGTGACATTCACCTACTGAAAATCTCAGTAGTCTCGACATGCGAAATAGCGAGAGATGTGATGTTTCATAAGTTACCACTTTTTATCGTTGAACGAAGATTGTCGCTTTTTGTACCTCGGAATATTGCTCTTCGGGAGTTACAAGTCACAAGATTTACACACACCGATCTGCGAGGTCGCGGAAAGTTTTAAAAGCTTACCTCAGGTGAAAGCTAAGAGTGAGACCATGTAAACCCTAATCAAGTGCTGTCAGGATTTCGCATCTCGACGTTCACTTTCTCCTAAAACATTACTGCTAAAACTCCGAAAGACGAAGCCATGAAACTTTTACCTAAGTAACCCAGGTTAAAGTCAAGGTTGATTAGTTTTGACCATGATTAAGTTTCTCGGGATTTCGCGACTCTGTTTACATTCCTCCTGAAAACTTTACCTTCGAAGTCCTGAGCCGCGATATAAATGAAAGCATAATTAATTAAAAACACTTAATCTTAGTTACGTCCTTGCTTAATTAAATCTAATCATTACAGTCTCGGGTTTTAGAGGCTCGAAAGGTTAGAGTTAAAAGCACCGATACAACGAACGCCGAAATGTTGATTTAAATCCTGATTAAGGAAGCAAAACCAGCATAATCAATGTTTAATGCAAACAATAATAATGCACAGTTTACGAGGTAATTTCAAATTTTCCTTGCGCTAGCTTGGGCCACGAACCGTCGAATTTTATGGCATTAATTGGAAATAAGGCAAAATGACAAAGTAAGGATATGGTTTTTACTGCCAAAATCTCTATCTAAATATGATTGGACCATTCTATTCGTAAGGACATTGATGTGTTAAATGTTCGAAGATATAGATCTTTTGCTTCCTATTTTATTCATAAAGTTCATTTCTATTCCGCACAAAGAAGTTTTTCTCAGTAAGCTAACTTCTATATGTATACACATTTTTATTGCAGAAGAGCTAAGTTATAATCCCCTGTCATGGCCCCGCGAAAAGCATCCAAGGCAAGTGCTGAGGTTTCAGGACAAGGTTCTGATAATGTTTCAGATACTTCACCTCAGAGCGTTGATTCTATGCGAACCTAGTCATACGTCTCATAGGTTTTGCAATTAGATGTGGTGAACTGTTCGGGCTATTCCAGTGACAACGAGAAAGATGACATGACTACCAAATACAAGATTGTTGTCCAAGTAGAGATGCACAAAGTAGCGGCCAGGCCATGCCTTCTGCCTTACTATGACATGATCCGATGGGCGCTAGATCATGTAGACATCCCTACCAGAATTATCATCAACGAGCAGAAGGTCATTGTTTGGACCTTTAGACTAGAAAACTTATAGGCGATGTACAAGTTACCACCCACGTCAGACTTCACATACAATGCAGAGTTTCTAGAGGGTTTTAAACAGAAGGAATGCGAGCAATATGTGAAAAGTTTATCTGATTTGATCAAGGAGTGGGTCTCACACCCAACGAAGTTCAGGGAAGACATCAATGGAATTTATTCCATATCTTCTTTGGAACCACAGTTCAAATACGTAGTGATGATGACCTGTAGATTGTACGGGAGGGAAGACACCACACATTTTTTCCTCCCATGGGTGCCCTTGATATACTCAGTAGCAGAAGGCTCTTCTTTCGACTGGGCCAAAATGTTATTAGATAGTCTGACCAATCGGATTACAGAATATCAAACGCAGAAAGAGAGTGGGAAAGCTGCTTCATTTTTTATGTTCGGATATCTCATGGACGCAACATGTTCCATGACACCTTTTCCCTTGATGAATTGGAGCTGGGCTCCATCGGATGTTGAGCCAGTCCATGTATACCATTCTAAGATTTGGGAGGACAAGGCTTCGGATTTCGTGTATGAAATCTTCAACTGGGTGATGGTACCGATGCATGTTGCCATTTTCAGTAATCTTCCACCCAGGATATCAGATAGCATCACGACAAATTTAAGCAGAGTGGCCGACTGGTACGTGGAGAAAGAATTTTCATACATCAGGGTTTTCAGCACTTTCGTCCCTCCGCATGCTTTACCCTTACTCATACCCGACAGGTTGGCTTGTCGTGAGATCGCCCAACAAACCGTAATTGGCGGTATAAGTAAAGAACTGAAAGGCTTTTTAAAAAAGGTATGGCCACCTTTTCCTATTCATTTAAACACCTAGTCATTATTAGACTTCGGGCATGCAAAGGCCAAGGCAACAACCCTAGAAGATATAAATTTGGTTCACATCGAATTCAAGAAACACGATGCACACAGGGTCATGAGTAATCATTTGGCCAGCTGTGGCCTTAAAATATTTGAACACGAGAATTCGCCTCATGATGATATTTTCCGAGGCGCGAAATCTTATGAAGAGGTTTTGGCTCGAATACAAGCCCTGTCGCCCGAAGAGAGGGCCAATATTGTCAGATTCCAAGAGCATAGGCAGAGTTTCCTTCCTCCAGTATTATGGGGTGAAGATCTGACAATAACAGAGGAGCAACAAACAGAAGCCGGAGGCTCTAAAGGTTCAGCACCCGTCCAAGAATAACAACAGGATAAAGAAGAGCAAGCTGGGGACCCGAAACAAGAAGCTGAGGCTTCCAGTCCTCCAAGCGAGCTGACTTCGGTCATTACTCCCAGGAAATCTTCTAAACAGGTAGGAAATCCCATCACCTCCATTACCCCCCTACAGTCTGCAAAGGAAATCCCGGACGCAGGTTGGATTTTGGGTGAAAAATTGACACCTATATCAGTAGAAGAGCTACCTCCAAATGAATTCTTCTTCGATAAGAAGAGGAAAGTGGTTGTGAGACAAGAACTTTACCAAGAGGCAAGTACTGTCTCTAAGAAATTTAAAATTTTAACTGATGGGAAAAATATGAAGAAAGTAGAATTCACGACGCAAATAGTAGGAACATTGGGTGCTTTCGCCACGACAAACCAATATTCAGTTGAGACCCTAAAAGATCAGCTAAAACGAAAGAATCATTTGATCAAGACACTAGAGGCTAAACTAGCTACAACAGAGGCTGCTGCTAAAGATTAGGCAAGTGTGACTTTAGTGTTGAACAACTGAGAAGGGGGGTGAATCAGTTGTCCCCGAGCTTAAACAATTATGCTTCTTTTAAAATATTTATAAGGCACTCAATGATGATCACAATAATGCAGGTAAATAAACAATGGCACATTCAACATCAGTCACATATATGAGAAACTCAGAGATAGATATTTCCCAAGGAAACCCATACAGGGTAAAAACCTCTTCTTCTTTATTGATAAGTATTATTTACATTCTTTACATTATCATACATGTGAGCAACAACTCATTGTGAGGCTACAACCTCTGTTTTGGAAGCTGCAACTTGCTGAGAGCACCAACTCTATGTTTTTCTCTAGCACCCACTAGAAGAAAACACCAACTCCCTGGTTTCTCTAGCACCAACTAGAAGGAAGCACCAACTCCTTGGTTTCTCTAGCACCGACTAGAAGGAAGCTACAACTCCTTGTGTTCAAGCACCCACTTGAACCTCTGAGGACAACAGTCCTCCTTAGCACCCTGGATTATGAATATGAAATACTGAAGAAGTGTGTTGTTTGCAAGGAGCATGCGAAGAGGCAGGTTTTGGGTACCAGATGAGAACAGAGATAAAGAAACGAAACATTTCGACTCCTTTTGATTGTAACCGAAAACCTGTGGAAATATTGAGAGTCCAACGCATAAAAAATTGTATAAATATACATTTTGAAGAAAGGAAAAAGGGTTGGACCTTTTTGATTAATTGTAATAGAGACTGTCTCTTTTCTAGACTTAATACAAAACAATCCGGAGATTCCTAATTCCGTCACTACTGTGTTATGAGTTTGTTCTCTCTGTTATTTCATATTCATTCTTATTTCACTTATATATATCTGATGAATGTTGCATTGCAATCTAGTAAAACTTCTACTGCAGTGATTAATATTTAGCTATCTATTGTTTATAGTTTTTCCTCTGTATCGGCTACTAGCAGGTACAAGACCTGTAAATCTTTAGGTTGTCATATTTTATGCTTCATCGGACCATTTCTTATCTTATTTCCTTCTTCTATTTACAAAGTGAGATTCTCTGTCGATAGGAGCCTTATTCTATAGACAGCTTAATGTTTTCCCCATAATTCATACACCTTTTATTTCAAATATAACGCAGTTACGGAAAAAGGCCTTTGGTTTGCAATTTGCTTTTAATATTGATTTCTAAAGTTCTCTTTTATAAAATCAAATTGATACAACATAAAAAATTTCGGAGTTCTTTAAATTTTTCTGTTCCTCTATGACTGTCCCTGTTGTAAGACAACCCAATATTGAACCCGACTTGACAGATCAAACCCATATCGCTTTAAATATCTTTGATACCATACTTAAAATGGCTAACACCTGGGTATAACTTGAATGTTCATGGGTTGCAATTGAAAGGGATATAAACATACAGGAAAATTTGGAAGCCAGGCAACGACAACCTAGAAATCAACCCTAGCTTCCTTTCCCAAAGGTATACCCTTCTCCTTTTTACATCTTACTAACTTTCGGATGCCTAGACACTATACTTTTTAAAGCCTTAAGTATAGACTTTGGAACAACATCTTTTTGGTGCCGTTGCTGGGGACGAAGTTACGAAACCTTTTCCCTGGGAAGAACGACATATTTTCAAGTTTCACCCTTTGATAGTGAACAAAGAGTGAGCACTTTCTAAAAGGATTTTCTTATCTTTCACTTAGTGACTCTACGTATAAGTAAGCTGGCATTCGGTCGAAGGAATACCAGACAAAACCCAGAGAACAAGCAAACCACGCTTGTTTCAGATCCCGAAAAAATACTAAAAGCTAGAGGTTCTCTTAAGCCGACTACTGCAGTCTATCAGCTTAAACACCCGCAACCCAAGACCAAAAGTGCTTGTGAACCTTCAACTTCGCATAGTACACCTCCTGAAACCACTAATTCATTTTTATTCAGCTTTGTGGTTAAAAGTGAAATCCTTCCGAAAAACTCTGTCGGACACAAAGGTAAAAGCCCGACAGTAAATTTATCAGCAGTTGATATCCCACCGACTCTCCTTTCAGACTTCCCGACATCACCAAGTCTCGAAGAGTATACTATATACTCAAATCTCACACCCGCGGGATCCCCTGATTACGTCTCCTGCAAATCCAAAGAGCCAAGTCCTCGCGTCTCCGATCACCCATCTTTGGCCTTCCCGTCTCACGAAGAAGTTAAAGATTCACTTTTAGTGTTCTAGAACCCTCTGTACAATACACCGTTTCCTTATCCAGTAGTACCAATGGTAGCCGCCGGAGGAGGAGGTGGAGGGGTTTTCAGAGGTGGAGGAGTTTTAGGAGGTGGTGAGGCTCCAGGAGGAGTAGGAGGCCAAGGGCCTCTCCCTCCTCCCAGAGTTTTCGCTAAAGTGGCTACAAGATATGCACCTTTGGTTCTACCTGTCCCTCTTCATGACCCTCCCAAAAATTATATAAAAAACTTACCTAAGTTTACAGGAGAAGGAGACTTGACCGTAGTCGAACATATAAACTTCTTCAATTAGTTTGCGGATATCCTAGGTCTTGAACATGAAGACGTGTATTCGAGGCTTTTTGTCCAAACTTTCGAAGGACAGGTTCGAACCTGGTTTTGATGCCTACCTGCAGGGTCTATTCTATCTTACGATGCCTTAGAAGATGCCTTTCTTAGGCAATGGGGTGAAAGAAAAGACCACTTATATTATCTAACCGAGTTCAGATCTTTAAAGAAAAGGAATTCATAAACAATTATGGAATTTATCCAAATATTTAATAAACTGTATAATAAGATCCCAGCCGAAGTCAAACCCTCCCAACTTGCAGCCAAAGTAACCTTCGTAGGAGCTTTCAAACCCGACTTCGCCCTTCTCTTAAGAGAAAGGGGGGGGGCTACCTTAACTTGAATGCAGGATGATTCTGTAGAAATTGAGTCCAACATGATGGCCTCTGGTAAGTTGAAAGCTAGGATAGAAATGGGGAACAGAGAAACCATATGTTTTAGGGAACAAGCAGGACCCTCAGGATCTAATAGATCTACAGACGACAAAATGGATGATATGGCTAGGGTAATTAAAGAATTGTCGAATAAGATTTCCAGAATGGAGATAGACCAATCCAAGAGTGATCCTTTCATTAAAAGAGAATTCAGAAGAAACCCCAACCCTCAAAATCAACAAAGGCAGACTAAAAATGAAGATCAAAAAATTCAAACCCCTTTAAAAAATGAAAATTTTATAGGAGGAAATGATCTAGAAGATTTCGAAGGTCTGGAAGAAGATGTGACAAATTTGGGTGATGACTGCACTCAACCTTATATAACTAAAGAAGAGTATGAGAAGTCTTTAAGCACATAGCAACCCTCAGATGCAGATGATGACATAAACAACACAGATGTCTCAGACCATCAAGAAGTAACCGATTCAATAATGGCTGAAGTCCAACCTAGGTATAACCTGAGGTCTAAAAACAAGTTCGTGTTGATTTCTCAACCCAAGAAAATTCTCCCTAGAGGTGAAGTATATGTACCCACTCCAAAGGAGACCGAAACATCTAAAGGGACTGACTTATTGGATCCAAAGACGAAGGAGGTTGAGACCCAAACAAAGGAGATCAAGATGGCCGATACACAAACACCGGTAATTAAGATCACGAGTAATAAATCAGCTCAGACAAATAAGTTAGAGAAGAAAGAGTTCGAGGTTTTAACCAGAGAAACAGACAAAGGTGGCGGTGGTTTTAGTGTAGAAAATGAAATAAATAGGATCAAAATACCTATTCCGCTGGTTGAATTAGCAAAAAACCCTGCATATCGAAAACAAATAACCAAGGTGATAGGTTGTTCGGACCAAGAAAGTCAATCAGACGAAATAAATTTGGAAGATGACAAGCCAAATATCACTTTCGGTCCACATTTTGAGGGCGCCAGAGACACTGTTGCCCCTTTCTATATCACCCTAAATGTGCATGATCGACTGCTGTATAACTGCATGCTAGATTCTGGAGCTTCACATAATGTGATGCCCAAAGCTATTATGGATAGACTAGGCCTCGAGATCACCCGACCTTACGGAGATCTCTACTCTTTTGATTCAAGAAGAGTCAATTGCTTAGGTATGATAAAAGATTTAGTAGTCACCCTTGCATAGGTCCCAGTCAAAAGTGTTCTGATGGATGTAGTTATTGCTGATATCCCCCCAAAATATGGATTACTGTTATCAAGGTTGTGGGGAGCCAAACTCGGGGGATCCCTTCAACTGGACATGACTTATGCCACAATTCTTATATTTGGTGGGCAACTTACTAGGTTATATAGGGAAACGAGGCTAGCCTATACCGTGAGCGATCCTCAGAATCCTAACAATTTTCCCGTTTACATTGCCGATCAAGATCTAGGAAATTGTATTTTGTCTTTTGATGATGGTATAGATAGTTGCACAGAAGAAAACTATATAGAAGAGAAAGATTATGAAAATATGCATAGTACAGGGATCTGGAAATTTTTTTTTGATGGTGCTCTGTCATGTGAAGGAGCCAGTGCAGTAGTACTTTTTGTGGCACCTGAAAATAGGTTTGTCGTCCCTTTCTCTTACAGGCTTCAATGGGATATAGACTACACTAACAATGTATGTGAATATGAAGCCTTAGTATTAGGATTGGAAGCTGCCAATAAACTGAACATAAAGAACCTGGAAGTATATGGAGACGATGAGTTGATAGTTAAATAGATTAATCGAGAATACCAGGCCAAACTCCCAAGATTGAGAGCGTATAAAAATTGTGCATGGGATCTAATGGAGAATTTATTCTTGTCTGTAAATATTCACTTCATCCCACACGCCGAAAATTTGCAGACCGATTCGTTAGCCAAGGTAGCCTCAACGTTCGCTCCCCCCACAACTTTTAAATTAAAATATCATATAGAGGTAAGGCACAGACCATCCATCCCAAACAACATACAACACTGGCAAGTTTTCGAGGATGACGAACAGATCGAAAAGTTCCTCGAAGAAGTGGGTGACTTTTCTAAAACTCACATCGATCAAGAGAATCAAAATGACCATACGTGGATCATGCAAGAAGGAGAAGACCCTTAGGAGTTCCGAGAAAAAATTGCCAACCATCGCATGTTAGTTCTAAAAAATAATCAGTTTCCAAAGGGACTAATCCCCTTGGAGAGACTTTTCGATCAAAATGACATGCCTTTAAAATCTACTCTTCAACCCCAACCCAAAGAGGTCAAAGATTGCGATATAGGGACCAAAGAAGAACCCAGAATGGTGAAAATATCAAAATATCTTCTTCCTGAGGTGAAAAATAAGTATAAATATTTGCTTGCATGATATAAATATGTTTTCGCTTGGTCTTACGAAGAGCTTAGGACTTATGAAGAGCTTAGGACTTACGACACTACCGTGATTGAACACAAGATACCTCTGAAGCCTGGTATCAAACCCTTTAGGAAAAAGCTTAGACAAATCAACCCTATCTTATTACCCGTAGTCGAAAGAGAAGTCAAGAATCTTTTAGATGCGAAAATAATAGTACCACTGAGATACTCCGATTGGGTGGCAAACCTGGTTCCAGTTAGAAAAAAGAGTGGAGAGATTAGACTATGTGTTGATTTTAGAAATTTAAATAAATCTTCCCTAAAAGACAACTATCCTTTACATAAAATGGATCATGTCTTAGAAAAGGTAGTTGGATCAAATAGGATGTCTACGATTGACGGTTTCTCTGGGTACAATCAAATTGCTGTAAACGAACAAGATAAAGAAAAAACAACTTTCACTACACCCTGGGGTACATTCATGTATGATAAAATGCCTTTTGGTCTAATGAATGCAGGTGCCACTTTCCAGCGTGCTATGGATATCGCTTTCGTCGGCGAAAGAGACAAGTTTGTAATTATCTACCTCGATGATCTAACTGTTTTTTCTAAGTCTAACGAATATCATTTAATACATCTCAAACAGACTTTTGAAAAATGCCGCAAGTTTGGTCTGTCTTTAAACCCTAAAAAGTCTCACTTCGCCATGTGAGAAGGTAAACTCCTGGGGCATATTGTGTCCCGAGACAGAATTAAAATTGACCCCAGCAGGGTTCAAGCTATAGACACAATAAATACTCCTAGAAATGTAAAGGAAATCCAGTCATTCTTAGGAAAGATAAACTTTTTGAGAAGGTTTATTCCAAACTTCGCTGAAATTGTAAAATTAATCACAGGTATGTTAAAGAAAAACAACGAGGTAAAATGGACAGCAGAGGCCAAAGAATTGTTTGCACGTATCAAGAGGGTTATAAGCGAGGCACCTGTACTGGCAAGCCCCGACTATCTAAAGGATTTTCTCATTTTCTCATTCGCTTCCGAGCACACTATTGCCGTAGTGCTCCTCCAGAAAAATTTGGAGGGTTTCGAACAACCGATAGCCTTTTTCAGCAAAAGTCTCAGAGATGCGGAACTAAAATATGATATAATGGAAAAACAAGCATATTCTATGGTAAAGGCATTAAAGGATTTTATGACTTATGTATTGCATTCCAAGATAATCACGTATGTACCTACTAGCTCTGTAAAATACATTTTAGTGCATCCTGACAGTGATGGAAGAAGGGGACGGTGGCTCGCAAAAATTCAAGAATTTGATCTGGAAATAAAGCCGATGAAGCTGATAAAGGGTCAAGGTTTGGCTAAACTCTTAGCTGAATCCAATTACAGAGCCCTCGGCATAAATAACATACAGGGATGTGGAGAAGAGGAATATATGAACGAGCTCTATGAGCAAACAAGTGAAGTCAGGATCGAAGAGAAGTTTACATCCTCTGACTGGTACAAAAACATAGTATCCTACCTATTGACTTTGAAGTGCCCAAGTGATTTATCTCCATCCAAAGCCAGAACGCTAAAACTACATACGGTCAAATACTGTATATCCGAGGGTAAATTGTTTTGGAAAGACCCACTTGGCTTCCTATTGGTTTGTTTGGTTGAATCTGAAACATAGAAGGTCATAAGCGAATTCCACGAAGGAGTGTGTGGGGGATATCATACTTGGAGAGTGTCATCTTATAAAATCTTGAAGGTAGGGTATTATTGGCCTAAGCTTTTCTTGGATGTAAATGCCAAAGTTAGGGCTTGCGACCCTTGCCAACTATTTGCAGGCAAGAATAAACTCCCAACATTACCTTTAGTTCCAGTCAAAGCAGAGGCTCCTTTTCAGCAGTGGGGACTGGATTTTATAGGTGAAATTAACCCCCATTCCAGCGCACAACACAAATGGATCCTAACCGCCGCAAATTATTTCACTAAATGGGTAGAGGCTATTCCTACCAAGAGGGCTATAGATTCAGTGGTAATAGATTTCCTAGAAGAAAATAATTTATCTAGATTCGACTGCCCCCGAAAGATAGTAACAGATAATTCTCAGGCTTTTAAATCTATGGCTATGATCAGTTTTTGCCAAAAGTACAATATTGTACTCGGCCATTCTACGACATATTATCCCCAAGGAAATGGACTGGCCGAGTCTTCGAACAAGAGTATGATAAACATTGTTAAGAAAGTGTTGAACGAGAACAAGAGATCCTGGCATATACATTTAAAATACGCACTATGGGCAAATCAGATTGGCACAAAAAAATCCATCGGTATTTCTCCTTTCCAAATGGTATACATGACTGACGTGGTATTACCTATAAACCTAGCACTTCCCGTGATGAAACTATGGAAAGATGAGAAAGAAGAACCAAACCACGTCACAAGGAGAATAAATCAGCTGATCGAATTACAATAGCACAGGGTCGAGGTGGACGAAAGATTGCAAAAATATCAAGACGACATGAAAAAGTTATTTGACCGTAAGACAAAAGACAAAGAGTTTCTTCCAGGAGATTTGGTCTTAAGATGGGATGCTAGGAAGGAAGATTCGGCGAAACACGGTAAATTCGATCATATTTGGTATGGACCATTTAGAGTCGCAACTTCCGAAGGAATTTTTTTTTTTTTTTATTAGAAAATCTGGATGGTAAAATCTTCAACGCCCCTGTCAACGGGCGTTATCTAAAACAATACATGGCATAATCAGTTCTTCGAGATTTTCCATTGTATATACTGGTTTGTATTTGCTTTCTATTTCATGATTCCCTTGAGGTAAGTTTTCAATTTTTATTTTTTAGGTCAATATAAATAGAGATACACGGTTTTCAAATACATTTAACTTTTTTTTAAAAGGACACTCTTTGTGTTTACAGGATTTCGGTTTGCAAACTAAACGAACGAATGGAGAAAACATAAGGTCATGGATCAGAGATTTACATTCGCTGAAAACAGGGGACAGAAAAGGTTTTCAGTTATTTAAAAATGGCAAGGTAAAGGTACAAACTCCTGAAAATTCTGTCCCTTAAGAAAGCATAGATCTCCAAAATATCATAAAAGTCCCATAAATCTAATGTTTTTACTCAATTGATTATTAAAAAGTACAGTTACTTTCTCTGGATCCAAATATTTTTAACTTAAAACACAAATAGGTGGTAGTAAAACAAACATAAAGTGAAGCATCTCTGGGGAAGGGCTTTCAAAAAGCGGTTTTAATTTTCGACCCCTACCCCTCAGCATACAAGCATCTGTCTATCACCTTTCTTTCGGTCTTCAGATTTGTCTTCTTGAAAATGCCAAATGTCTTTTCAGATTTATATACGTAGGGATAAGAGATTATGTTTAAACTTTGAAAGATGTAAGCGTGTTTTGGAAAGAAGGATGGTCTTCACAGCTCCTCGGTCTCTTACTAAACAAGTTATGCATAGGTAGATCCTGACTTTTCTAGGTTTTTCAACAGTTTCGAAGGGTTAAGGCTTACTCGAAGGAAAACCCCTAGAAAAATGTTTCCCCTTTTTTTCCCTCCCTGTGGACCAAGGTGTTGTGAAAGTCAAAGGAAGGTTGACACCGAGTAATCAAAGTAAGTTGATAGACCTACATTGCAAAATATTACGCAGATATCACCCCCCTTACAATCTGATTACCCCCGCTTCATATTCTAAAAAGAAAATTATAAGACAGATGATGAAAGGAAAGTTATATCTAATTGTACATCTAGTCTGAAGAGACGATGAAAGGAAATTCAGAAATGATTGCCCTCGTCTCAACATTTAAATGCATAAATACATTTCGAAGCGGTGAAAGGAAATTCAACAAGAAGGGGCATATAACTTCACCGGGGTACTGAACAGGCCCGCTGGCAGTGAAGCAATGTCTGAGATATCTGTAAGGTTGTTATACATGAATTTCACTTGGCTCTGGTGATGAACTTTCTCAAGACGGGATCCACATCCTTGGTCCAGATGAGACTCCCCAATTAAAAAATGCAAATAAATTTCGTTGGGCGTAAGCTAAAAACTGCAAGATCTGTTGGATTTCCTAGAACTGTTTTGATTTGTCCTAATGCAGACCTAATCTCAGTAAAGAGAAAGAGAAAGTTGCGAAAGGGAATGTAGCTGAGTGAGAAATATATTTGAGTATTGAAGCCTTATAGCAGTAAAAGACAAAAATCTTTTCCTCCCTTTGTTTATCTTTTCCCTAAAGCAAGTTTCACAGAAGTGAAACCAGTGACTCCATTTACCCAATACATGCACGTGGTCTACTGTTCTTCTCGCCTCACAAGGAAATGGGATCCCTAGTTGGAGCCTATGTTGGAGCCGCCTTTTTCATTTGGTTCAAATCTATTTTAAAGGTCAAATGTCGGTTCTTAAGTTCTTTTTCTCTTCGTGACATTCACCTACTAAAAATATCAGTAGTCTCGACATGCAAAATAGCGGGAGATGTGATGTTTCATAATTTACCACTTTTTATCGTTGAATGAAGATTGTCGCTTTTTGTACCTTGGAATATCGCTCTTCAGGAGTTACAAGTCACAAGATTTACACACCTTGATATGCAAGGTCGCGAAATTTTTTAAAATCTTACCTCAGGTGAAAGCTAAGAGTGAGACCATGTAAACCCTAGTCAAGTGTTGTTGGGATTTTGCATCTTGGCGTTCACTTTCTCCTAAAACATTACCGCTAAAACTTCGAAACACGAAGCCACGAAACTTTTACCTAAGTAACCCAGGTTAAAGTCAAGGTTGATTAGTTTTGACCACGATTAAGTTTCTAGAGATTTCGCGACTCAGTTGACATTCCTCCCGGAAACTTTACCTTCGAAGTCCCGAGCTGCGAAGTCGCGATATAAATGAAAGCATAATTAATTAAAAACACTTAATCTTAGTTACGTCCTTGCTTAATTAAATCTAATCATCGCAGTATTGGGTTTTAGAGGCTCGAAAGGTTAGAGTTAAAAGTCCCGATACAGTGAACGCCGAAATGTTGATTTAAATCCCGATTAAGGAAGCCAAGCCAACATAATCAATGTTTAATGCAAATGATAATAATGCATAGTTTACGAGGTAATTTCAAATTTTCCTTGTGCCAACTTGGGCCACGAACCGTCGAATTTTATGGGATTAATTGGAAATAAGGTGAAACGACAAAGTAAGGATATGGTTTTTACTACCAAAATATCTATCTAAATATGATTGGAGTGTTCTGTTCGTAAGTTCATCGATGTGTTAAATGTTCGAAGATATAGATCTTTTGCTTCCTATTTTATTCGTAAACTTCATTTCTATCCCACACAAAGAAGTTTTTCTTAGTAAGCTAACTTCTATATGTATACACATTTTTATTGCAGAAGAGCTAAGTTACAATCCCCTGTCATGGCCCCGCGAAAAGCATCCAAGGCAAGCGCTGAGCTTTCAGGACAAGGTTCTAATAATGTTTCGGATACTTCACCTCGGAGTGTTGATTCCGTGCGAACCTGGTCATACATCTCAGAGGTTTTGCAATTAGATGTGGTGAATTGTTCAGATGATTCCAGTGACAACGAGAAAGACGACATGACTACCAAATACAAGATCATTGTCCAGGAAGAGATGCACAAAGTAGCGGCCAGGCCACGCCTTCTGCCTTACTATGACATGATCTGATGGGTGCTAGAGCATGTAGACATCCCTACCAGAACCATCATCAATGAGCAGAAGGTCATTGTTGGGACCTTTAGACCATAAAACTTACAGGCGATGTACAAGTTACCACCCACGTCAGACTTCACATAGAATGCATAGTTTCTAGAGGGTTTTAAACAGAAGGAATGCGAGCAATACGTGGAAAGTTTATCTGATTTGATCAAGGAGTGGGTCTCACACCCAGCGAAGTTCAGGGTAGATAGCAATGGAATTTATTCCATATCTTCTTTGGAACCACAGTTCAAATACGTAACGATGATGACCTGTAGATTTCACGGGAGGGAAGACACCACGCATTTTTTCCTCCCATGGGTGCCCTTGATATACTTAGTAGCAGAAGGCTCTTCTTTTGACTGGGCCAAAATGTTATCGGATAGTCTAACCAGTCGGATTACAGAATATCGGACGCAGAAAGAGAGCGGGAAAGATGATTCATTTTTTATGTCCGCATATCTCATGGACGCAGTATGTTCCATGACGCCTTTTCCCTTGATGTATTGGAGCTAGGCTCCATCGGATGCTGAGCCAGTCCATGTATACCATTCTAATATTTGGGAGGACAAGGCTTCGAATTTCGTATATGAAATCTTCAACTAGGTGATGGTACCGATGCATGTTGCCATTTTCTGTAATCCTCCACCCAGGATATCGGATAGCATTACGGAAAATTTAAGCAGAGTGGCAGACTAGTACGTGGAAAAAGAATTTTCATACATCAGGGTTTTCAGCGCTTCTGTCCCTCCACATGCTTTACCCTTAATCATACTCGACAGGCTGGATTGTTGTGAGATCGCTTGGCAAACTGTGGCGGTATAAGTAAAGCACTGAAAGGATTTTCAAAAAAGGTATGGCCACCTTTTCCTATTCATTTAAACACCTATTCATTATTAGACTTTGGGCATGCAAAGTCCGAGGCAACAACCCTATAAGATATAAATTTGGTTCACATCGAATTCAAGAAACACGATCCACACAGGGTCGTAAGTAATCATTTGGCCAGCTGTGGCCTTAAAATATTTGAGCACGAGAATTCGCCTCATGATGATATTTTTCGAGGCGCGAAATCTTATGATGAGGTTTTGGCTCGAATACAAGCCCTGTCGCCCGAAGAGAGGGATGATGTTGTTAGATTCCAAGAGCATAGGCAGAGTTTCCTTTCTCCAGTATTACGGGGTGAATATCCGACAATAGTAGAGGAGCAACAAATAGAAGCCGAAGGCTCTGAAGGTTCAACACCCGGCCAAGAAGAACAACAGGATAAAGAAGAGCAAGCTGGGGGCCTGAAACAGGAAGCCGAGGCTTCTGGTCCTCCAAGTGAGCCAACTTCGGTCATTACTCTCGGGAAATCTTCTAAACAGGTAGGAAATCCCATCACCTCCATTACCCCCCTACAGTCTGCAAAGGAAATCCCGGACGCAGGTTGGATTTTGGGTGAAAAATTGACACCTATATCAGTAGAAGAGCTACCTCCGAATGAATTCTTCTTCGATAAGAAGAGGAAAGTGGTTGTGAGACAATAACTCTACCAAGAGGAAGGTACTGTCTCTAAGAAATTAAAAATTTTAACTGATGGGAAAAATATGAAGAAAGTAGAATTTGCGACGCAAATAGCAGGAACATTAGGTGCTTTCGCCACGGAGAACCAATATTCAGTCGGGACCCTAAAATATCAGCTAAAATGAAAAAATCATTTGATCAAGACACTAGAGGCTAAACCAGCTACAACAGAGGCTGCTACTAAAGATTAGGCAAGTGCGACTTTAGAGCAAGCAAGAATAGAAGATCAAAAAGAAATCGAGCGGCTTAAAGCCGATCTCGAACAAAAATAGTTGAAGGTTTAGATGAGTCAGACTCAGATAAGCCAGCAGGGAGAATTGATAGACCAGCTTCGGGCCAAACTAGAATTCACCGAAATCCAGGTAATCGATATCGGGATATTTGAATCCCAAACAATAGAGATCAGAAAAAGGTTATCGACGACACAAAAGGGTCTGCTTGTTAAAGTAGAAACAATTCAAAGTAGCTTCCAACTCATTGATCAGGTGTTGGAAAACCTCTCTCTTAAAGAAAGGGATGCGAGAGCAGCTCGGGTGGTGTTCCAGGAGGCTATTATAGCCACAACGAGAAGGGAAACGAGTTGTAGTTCTAGTTTTCCCATCGCAGAGCAGACCAGGGGTAATATCTTGTTGAAAGAATGGGAGAGAAATATATCCGAAGGTAAACAACAAGCTATGAAGCTAAGGAAATCTTGCGAAGAATTTTTTGGTTTGTTAAGTGAGATTTGTTTGGGTTTCGATGGTGAAAGTGGTATGGAGATACTGGGTCAGATCAATATAGCTAAATATATGCTTAATATCAAGGAGAAGGAAGAAAGAGAATTAGCCGAAATATCACAAATAGCTCAAACAAACATATTGCAAATAGACAAATGGCTAATTAAACCGAGTATACTGTTATGCTCTATCAATGCCAAGGATCAACAGGTGGAAGGAAAGCTACTGCTATTGATGAAAGACTGTTATATTTTTGAGGCAAATAATCAAGCAGAGCCATCTAAGTTGATATCACAACTGGTGGAGAAGTGTGTTGTTTGCAAGGAGAATGCGAAGAGGCAGGTTTCGGGTACCAGATGAGAACAAAGATAACGAAACAAAACGTTTCGACTCCTTTTGATTGTAACCGAAAACCTATGGAACTATTGAGATTCCAACGCATAAAAATTTGTATAAATATACATTTTGAAGAAAGAAAAAAGGGCTGGACCTTTTTGATTAATTGTAATAGAGACTGTCTCTTTTCGAGACTTAATACAAACCAATCCGAAGATTCCTAGTTCCGTCACTACTGTGTTATGAGTTTGTTCTCTCTGTTATTTTATATTCATTCTTATTTCACTTATATATATCTGATGAATGTTGCATTACAATTTAGTAAAACTTCTACTCCAATGATTAATATTTAGCTATCTATTGTTTATAGTTTTTCCTCTGTATCGACTACTAGCAGGTACAAGACCTGTAAATCTTTAGGTTGTCATATTTTATGCTTTATCAGACCATTTCTTATCTTATTTCCTTCTTCTATTTATAGAGTGAGATTCTCTGTCGATAGGAGCCTTATTCTATAGACAACTTAATGTTTTTCCCATAATTCATACACCTTTGATTTCAAATATAACGCAGTTACGGAAAAAGGCCTTTGGTTTGCAATTTGCTTTTAATATTGATTTCTAAAGTTCTCTTTTATAAAATCAAATTGATACAACATAAAAACTTTCGGAGTTCTTTAAATTTTTCTGATCCTCTATGACTATCCCTGTTGTAAGACAACACAATATTGAACCCGACTTGACAGATCAAACCCATATCGCTTTAAATCTCTTTGATACCATACTTAAAATGGCTAACACCTAGGTAGAACTTGAATGTTCATGGGCTGCAATTGAAAGGGATATAAACATCCAGGAACAATTGGAATCCAGGCAACAACAACCTAGAAATCAACCCTAGCTTCCTTTCCCGAAGGTATACCCTTCTCCTTTTTACATCTCACTAACTTTCGGATGCCTAGACACTGTACTTTTTAAAGCCTTAAGTACAGACTCTGGAACAACACAACCCACAAGAGAGGTTTATATAATTACATGGAATCAAGAACCACATGGCCTTCCCCCCAAGAAGCTCATGTAATCACTTTTCTCAATTAAAACCAAGATGGTGAATAAAATAATAGTAAAACACTTATCCCCTTTGGCCCCCTCTCTCGTGGAAACACAATCCCCTATAAATCTTGTTCTTATCCGTCTTACAACCAATGATGTATTTTATTATTTGCAATGTTCAAAGTGTTACATTTATTAGTCACTCTAGCCCCTTTTTAACTGTTCAATAACTCTGGCCTTTCATCAAATAAACAAAATACATCATTATTTCGGGGACTCAAAACCGGGGTATTACATTTCTCTCCCCCTTATTTTGGCATTGTCCTTAGTGCATATATAAAAGATAATTCAAAATTTTAAAATTCTTCGAAAAGTTGTGGGTACTTTGCCTACATGGAATCCTCATACTCCTAAGTAGCATTTTTCAGGGCCATAGTAGGTCCACTGAACTTTTACCAATTTCATGACTTGATTCCAAAGCATTTTGACTTTTCTATCCAATATGCACACCGACTGGACCTGGAAGTCTCCTTTTGGCTCCACTTGAATTAAATTCCAATCAATAACATGGTTAGGATCATGTGCATACTTTTTAAGCAAAGAGACATGAAATACATTATGCACATTCATGGAAGAAAACAATGCAAGCATGTAGGCAACTGGCTCTATTATGTCCAATTTCTTAAATGTACCACATAATCTAGTTGTTAGCTTTGTATAGCTGCCCAACTTTAATGAGCTATTCTTCGAATTCACTTTCAAAATCACATGCTCTCCCACTTTAAATTCTCTAGTTGTCCTGTTTTTATTTGCATAAATATTTTGTCTATCTTGTGCTTCCTTCAAATTCTGCTTAAGTTTAACCATCTGATCTTC
The DNA here is from genome assembly GCA_010110895.2 of Picea sitchensis. Taxonomy (NCBI): domain Eukaryota; kingdom Viridiplantae; phylum Streptophyta; class Pinopsida; order Pinales; family Pinaceae; genus Picea; species Picea sitchensis. The sequence goes on from SNQJ01S0078802.1 coordinate 57,534, forward strand.
CATATCCTTGAGAAATTCTGGCACAAGTACTACTTTGTCTGTTGGGTTGTCCCAACTCACTGGAGTACTGCATTTTCTACCATACAAAGATTTAAATAGACTCATCTTCAATGAATCTTGATACCCATTATTATAGGCAAACTCAACCAATGCAAGTAATCTCGCCACTTAGATGACTTATCCATCACATACATTCTCAACATGTCTTCAATCACTTGATTATATCTCTCTCTTTCTTCCCAACTGACTGTGGATGGTATGTTGTGCTAAAGTTCATATTTGTACCAAATCCTTTAAATAATCCTCTTCAGAAATTTGAAGTGAACTTAGTATCTCTGTCTAAAACAATTGCCTTAGGTATCCCATGCAATTTAACAATTTCCTTCATTTAAAAAAAATGTAATATTAGTTGTTGTATGAGTCATCTTTAAATGCACAAAATGAGTAGCTTTTGTCAATTTATCAACCACTACCATTATTGAATCATGTTGCCTTCCCGTTCTGAGCAACTTAGTGATAAATTCAATGGTTACCACTTACCATTTCTTCATTGGAATTGGTAATGGCTGTAGCAAATCTATTCGGTGTCTATGCTCAACCTTCACTCTTTGACATTCCATACATCTGGAAATGTAATCAACAACATCCTTCTTCACTCCAAGCCAAAAGAATTGGCTTCTTGCTGCTTCAATTTTTTTTCTGGTAACTAGGATGTTCGACATACATAACATTATGCATTTCCTTAATTACCAAATCATTTCAGGATTTCAGGCTTCAGAAATGTCAAATCTCAACTCTTGTTTTCCCCCAATGGATTTTATCCGAAGCTGACGGTCCAATGACGCGTGTCTTCTGCAGATCGACGGTTACGATCCCTTTGGGTCTTCAGACTTCAGGTTTCTCATTTCTTAACTGAAAATCCAGACACATTTATTTTAAACTCACGATTCGTCGCCACGTGTTCCTCTGGATCTGACGGTCCAGATTTGCTTCGGACTTCGAGATTCAGGGGTTTCAACTCTCAACTTTTGCCTGCTCGTAAATCTTTTGAAGTCTGACCTTCAGAACTTCATATTTGCTGCCACCTGTCTCCCTTCGATCTACAACCACGATCTTCTTCGTGAGGTCGGCCTTCGGGAGTTTCCATTCTTAATCCTCGCTTTTCTCCACATGGAAATCTTCCGAAGTAGAAGATCTACTGACACCTGTCCCTTTCAATCAATGGCTGTGATTGATTTCACCCTTTGGGGTTCGAGAATATCAAGTCTAAAACCTTTGTTTCTTCCGGAGCGATTTCTCTGTAATAACTGATTGTTCACCATGTGTCCTCCTCAATTAACGACTCTTCTTTCACTCCGGGAATTTGGCCCTTTCAACCAGATCAACTGCCCCTCGGTTCCCTTCTCGATCAACGATCAAGATTATCCTCTAGGACTTAGGCATTTTCCCTCTCCACTTTCCTCCGGAGATCTAGATCTGGCGCCGCGTGTCCACCTTCAAATCGACAGCTCTCGTCTGCTTCGGGACTTCGTCTTTCGGAGGTCTCAAATATCAGTTTTCCCCATGCTTCGTTTCTCCCAGAATGTTTTACCCGAAGTTTGTGATCTGATGACATGTTTCCTCCCATAGATCAACGACTCTCGGTTGTTTCGGCTGTTCGAGCTTCAACGATTTCAAACTCTTCTGCTTCGCGTTCTCCCGTAGTGCTTTCATCCGGAGTTAAACATCTGTCACCACGTGCCCTTCTTGGCGATGAACGGTCCCAACTCACTTCAGGACTTCGACGTTTGGGTGATCCGAACACTCCAACAATCCGTCCTCCAGGATGTCACATACTCACTACCTAAATCGGATTTTTCTGGTCTTCTGACGAAACAAAAGCCCTAAACATCCATGGAGGACCAGCGTAAGCTGGATCTTCCTCTCTCTCTCCATTCCCATGTGATCGTGGGTCACGATCACAGTTCAAATGATCGCAGTACCTCTTTCATATTTCATGCCTCAACGCTATAGTGATGTCGAGTCATTTGACTTGGCAACTGCTGAACCCTGACAGGGCTAGCGATCGGGCAATGGGGCTCCAGAATGCATCCTCAGCCGTAGATCTGGGCGGGCGGACGCTGGCCATCCAGATTTGCTCGCTTCTTACCCTAATGCGCGTTCGTGCCCTAGCGTAGAACTAGCATCTCTTCCTCACATAGGACGGTCGTTACAGACCCTGAGATTTCCCGAAGGAATCTTGTCCATTCCTCAGGACTTAGACACCTGCTATCGTCTCATCATTATGGGTCGGGATTTATCAAAGCGAAGGCCCGAGTTCTTGTCAATGAAACTCCTGAATCCCCGATCCCCGATTTCCCGAAACGGGTAATCTCTCAACACGTCACCTCCTTAAATCAGACGGTCCACAACTGCTCCGGGGTTTCCACCGAGGAAAGCCCCGATCCCTTGTCGCCAGGACTCCCGATCTCGCGATTCCCGATTTCCCAAAATGGGGAGATCTCACGATGCGTGGCCTCCATCAATTTGACGGGTCAGATCTATCCCGAGGTTTTCACCATGGAGAAATCCCAAACTCTTGTCAACAGGAATCCCGATTCCGCGATTCACGATTTCCCGAAATGGGAACTCTTACGATGCGTGGCCTCGATCAATCTGACGACTCAGATCTATCCCGAGGTTTTCACCATGGAGAAATCCCGAACTCTTGTCAACAAGAATCCTAATTCCGTGATTCCCGATTTACCGAAATGGGAATTCTTACGACACGTGGTCTCTGTCCATTGAATGACCCAGATCCATCCCGGGATTTCCTCAATGGAAAGTCCTGATCTCTTATCAACAAGACTCCTGATTTCCAGACTCCCAGTTTCCCGAAGTGGGTGATCTCTTGACACGTGGCCTCCGTTAGACGGACGGTCCAGATCCATCTTGGGATTTCCACAATGGAAAGCCCCGATCTCTTGTCAACAGGACTCCCAATTTCCCGACACCCGGTGTCCCGAAGTGGGTGATCTCTTGACACATGGCCTCCGTTAGACGGACGGTTCAGATCCATCCTGGGATTTCCACAATGGAAAGCCCCTATACACTGGAGTCTTAACCTTCGGGTAATTCTTGACAGATCCAAAGGCTGTCGGGTTTTTCAGCCGAGATCTGACGACTCATAATGGTTCCTACCCATGCATTCTTCCACGATTCCCTGGGCGTGGAAAAGATCCACGGTCCAGATACTCTCATGAACCTTGGGGATCTACAGTCCTAAACTCTTCGCTACCCACGAAGACACA
>SNQJ01S0078803.1:2757-17710 GCA_010110895.2 Picea sitchensis
TGAAACACAGTGCTGTAACAGAGCTGGAACACAACTGCTGAAACACAGATGCTGAAACACAACTGTTGAAACACAGATGTTGAAACACAACTGCTGAAACACAGATGTTGGAACACAAATTCTGAAACACAGTGCTGAAACAGAGCTGGAACTTATGCTGAAACACAGCGCTGTAACAGTGCTTTTACATATGCTGAAACACAGGGATGGAACAGTTGCTGAAACACAGTTGTTAAATATGCTGAAACACAATGCTGGAACAGATGCTGAAAGACAGTGCTGGAAATTATGCTGAAACAGAGTTGGATCTTATGCTGAAACAGTGTTGCATCATATTTTGTATTTTGATCTGTAGGCCCGAAGAAACTCGGGGCAATTTGTAATTGAATCTATGGCTTTGCCACCCCTCTAATATGATCTATAACCGTTTTCGTCAAAAAAAAATAAGCAACAGAATCACGCACCGTCTAGATCAGGTAACTCTTCATCCCTTCCTCTTTAATTTCAGTGGTTTACAATTTTGAGTTGGGTTCTATTTTGTTAGTTTTTAAGGGCTCAAATTGGTTTTTTTGGTATACATGGGTTTCCCTGCATAGGTCGTGTATATGACTAGTTGTACGCCCCTGTGTGAACTATAGGGGGCATATAGCAGGCCCTACCCGCGACTGTTTGTAAATAAACTGTGTATATGTGCGCAAATGGAAAAAAAAGATGTTTCTAACTCAAAAATGATTTGATTTTTTGCAGGATGGTGTTGGAATGGAGAGAGAGAGAGCATGAGGAGGTAGATGTAGTAGTGGATCAAGATCTGGTGGCTCAAGCCACTTTTAAAAGATGCGGTTTATACAAGTTTTGGGCTCTCAAAGGAATGAGGTCCCAAGTGAGGTTAGAAATGCTGGTGGGCTATTGGGATCCTGATAGCGAGAGATTTATTCTTGATGGAAAACCATTAAGGATTGAAGTAGAGGAAATCTACTTCTTGGCTGGACATTCATGTCGAGGGGAGGTTGTGGACCTCAAGTCTCGCAGGGCAGGGAGTGGGCTGAAGGTCAAAGAATACATCGAGGCCCACTGTGTTGCAGGGACTCCCATGGTGGGAAGTCAAATCCCTATATGGGCTATAGGTAACCTCAACCTGAATGTTATTGTGCTCGTGCTTACCAGGATCATAGGATCAGCCTCGTTGCATCAAGCATTGAGACCACTTATGTTTTACGCACTGGAGTGTGCTAGACCCATTGTCTACAACTGGTGTACCTCACTGCTGACGAACATGAAAGGTCAATTGATAGAGTGCAAGCAAGGGGGAAAGTGAAACTTTGATTTTGCCTCTATCCTTTGTAGCTTCTTTTTTGAGTGAGTCCCAGGTCTGGGATATAGAGTGGAGATCATTCCTAGAGGACCACATGATCTGGATATGGCGCGATGGATCAAGGTCATGAAACGACAGGGGGGAGGTAGGGTGGTGACACCCTACAATGATGATTTTTTATTTTAGTGGCAGAGACAAATCATAGCTCTGGGAAACTATCCCTACACGAGAATCAATTTTAGAGGGGATCCTGATATGTTGCTTCCACCAGGAGCTGCCTACGACACCATAGATAAAAGTTTTTATATATTTCATTTTTTTGTATTTTTGTATTAAAGAGGAAAAAAATATTTTTGGATGGTGTTATTAATTTGATACATGTGTGATTTCATATGTGGGTCCACAACGGCTAGAAGGATTCCTACGACATAGGTGGAGGCACCGGGGAGATGAGGCATTGGGAGGGGAAGCAGAGAGATTCCTACAGAACATGTAGGGTAACTTGTCTCATCTGACATAGAGGATTCCTATGGTTCAGGTGGAGGATTCCTATGGTTCAGGTGGTTCGGGTTGTTGGTGTACCTAGATCATGGGTATGACTCTTCCGGCGTCTCACAAACATCGTGGTTTTCTATCATGATACACATATGACGCCACATGCATAGATGTCATGGGACATGTATATTAGTTGTATATGTATTTTGAGGGTTTTAGCCCCAATTTTTCAATATAAACACCATATTTTTTGGAAACATATAAAGAGGGATCTTCATCTTTACTCATATCTTACAATGTGTACATTTATTTAATGGTCTTCTTTTCTTTATTAATGTGACAGATTCCAATCTAAAACATAATTAGTGTAGGCATCAGATACATGATTAGAACTTCTAGGGATGTGGAAGTATGTAATAAAATCAAAACTTCGTTCTAAAATATGTAATCATAGGAATCGACGGAGTAACGTCATATCACACACATGGTAACTGTCGTTCAACTGACATACAATTAACTAAGAATCAAAGCAAACATCTAGAGAGTGAATACCATGTGAGATAGCATTGCGCAAAAGTTCTATGACGACACTATATTCGGCCACATTGTCTGTTGATGGCCCTAGGAATATGCCACCTGAAGACACCAGTAGACCCTTGGGTGAGTAAATCACCCAAGTGGAGGAAGCCAAGTTTCATGTATGATGACTGGCTCAATCTGTGAATCCTAGTTATACCGAATACTTCATTGACATATGCCAACAAAAAGGGAAAACTTGATAAGCAAGCCAAATACAAAAAGAAAAAATATGTATATACATTAAATTTACATTAGTATACAAATTGTTTTACTCAAGTCGAGGGCTCAAGCGTAACACTTTTTCAAGTAGAGCCCATTTCTGGGCTCAGGTAATTTCTTACCTTCGTAATCTTCCAATTCATAGGCTCCTTTTTCTAGAACATGTCACATGATATAAGGACCATGCCACATGGTTTTAAACTTTCCTGCCCCTAGAGGTTCTTTGGCTTGGTCATACAAAAGGACCAATTCACCTTCAATATACAACCAAGGACAGACAGACTTGTTGTATTGAACCTTGACACCTTTTTTGTTTTCCTCGATAGTCATAAAGGTGTCTCGACGTTGCTTGTCAAGATTCTCTAGGTGCACCAGGTGTCTCTCTAAATCTGAAGTGTCAAGTAGGAGCTCGAATGCCAACTTGAGAGAAGGGATTTCACATTCAATGGAAAGTATCGACTCCACATAGTGCACTAACTGAAAAAGGGGAAAAACTAGTGGCAGTCTTAACCGAGGTTCGGTATGCCCAAAGCATGGGATACAACATGATGTGCCAATTGGAATTACTCTGACTGACAGTTTTTTGCAAAATGGTCTTGAGAGACTTGTTGACAGCCTCTACTTGCCCATTTTCCTGGGGGTAATAAAGAGATGAGTGACCATGTTTAAACCCCAGCTTGGACGCTAGTTCTACCATCATTTCATTTTGAAAGTTACTGCCATGATCAGTGACAATCTAACTCAGGATACTGAACCGGGCGATAATTTGGTTGAACACGAAGAAGGTTGTAGTATTCCCATCATATTTTATATTAGGCATGGATTCAGCCCATTTGGTAAAATATTCGACATCCACGATGATGTGTTGATTCCCCCCAGCCGAAGTTGGGTTGAAATCGATGAAATATACCCCCCACTTGGTGAAGGGACCGAAAATAATGACTGGGTGTGAGAGCATTTTCTGAGTGAACACCTGGCAAGGGTGAAACTTCTTAATCACTTCAATGCAATATTTAAATATGGTGGGCTAGAAGTAATCGACTCACAATATTTTTTGGGTTGTCACAAGCCCGGATAAGTGACCACCACAAGACCCTTTGTGGTAGTCATTTAGGACTAACTCGGCTTCCTTGTGAGTTAAGAAATGACGTAAAATATTATCTATTCCTCGACAATACAAAGTGTCTTCGATAATGGTATACTTCTTGGTTTGGTATCTAACTCATCGTCGATCATCTCATGAGAGATGTTGAGAAAACTTCAAGGTTTGAAGATATAAAACAATGTCTCCGTACCAGGGGTCAGATGATGAGACAAGGAAAATGTGTTCGTCTAAAAACGAATCGACATGGATAACGTCCTCATCTAATCATGGGAAATCGAATATTAACTCTACAAAAGATAGTGACTTCTTGGACTTGGCTGAAGAAAAGTCGAGGTCAAATTCTTTCAAGATGACAATCCATTTATTATATTTCCCACCTATGATACGCCTAGTGAGGACATATTGAAATGGATTAACATCAGTGACTACAATAGTTTTGCAAAGTGATATATAGTGTCGTAAACGTTGGACTGCGTGAATGGAAGCCAAATCTATCTTTTCGACGTGAGAGTAATTAAGATCAGGACCAACTAAATTTTGACTGAGATAGTAGATGACATGTTCATGGAGCTCAACATCCTCCTAAACTAGTGTTGGAGCCACCTTTTTCGACTAGTTTTAAGCGTAATTCTTGCAATCAAAGGTTGGTCATTTAAGTTGTCTTTTACTTCGTGACCTTTACCCTTTGAAAGTCTCCGTAGTCCCGATATGCAAAGTGGTGAGGGTCATTGTACTCCTAATACCGTTTCCTTTTAACCATGAACAAGATTTTTCACTTTTCTTTACCTCTGGATATCGCGTTTCGGGAGTTGCAAGTAACACTGTTTTTAAGCCCCGATGCGCGAAGTCACGAAGTAACCTTGAAATTTTACCTAGGTTAGCGTCGATACTAAAGTTCCTTAAACCTTAGTTAAGCACTGTCGGTATTTCACGTCTCAACATTTTCCCTCCCCAAAAGTCTCACCGTCACAACTCCGATAGAAGAAGTCGCAAGACGTTCGCGCAAGTTACTCGGGTTAGTGTCAGGGGTAAATAGATTTTAACCATAGTTAAAGTTTGTCAGGATTTCGTAACTCGGCATGCGTTTCTCCCAAAAACTATACCTTCAAATCCCTGAATCACGAAATCATGATATTACTTAAATATAAATTATTTAAACACTCAACTCAGTTTACCTTCTGGCTTAACTAGATCACATCATCTTGATCTTGGATTTTTGCGACTCGACATACGCTCCTCCCGGGAACTTTACCTTCGAAGTCCCGAGTCACGAATTCACAATTTTAACTAAACATGATTAATCTAACGTTTAATCCAGATTACATTTTCGCTTAACTAGTTCGCATCATCGTGATCAAGGGTTTTAGGGGCTCGAAAGGTTAGAGTGAAAACTCCCAATACGGCGAACACCGAAAGGTTGATTAAAGTTTAAGAAATCCTGATTAAAGAAGCTAAGCCAGCTAAATCAGTGTTTAATACAAGTAATAATATGAACAGTCTATGAGGTAAATTTATAAGTTCCTTGCACCAACTTGTGTCACAAACCGTCGAAATTTATGGCATTAATTGGAAATGAGGCGAAGCGACAAGTAAGGATATGGTTTTTATTGCTAAATCTGTCTCTAAAAATGATTTGATCATTCTATTCATAAGGATGTCGAGGTTTTAAATGGTCGAAGATATAGATCTTTTTCTTCCTATTATGTTCATAAAGATCATTTCTATTTTTGCACAAAGAATTTTTTCTCAGCAAGCTGATTTCTGCATGTATACACATTTTTATTACAGGAGAGCTAAGTCACAATCCTCTGTCATGGCCCCACGAAAAGTGTCCAAGGAAAGTGCTGAGATTTCAGGACAAGGATCTGATAATGTTTCTGATACTTCACCACGAAGCGTTGATTCTGTCTGAACCTGGTCATACATCTCTGAGGTTTTGCAATCCGATTTGGTGAACTATTCAGATGATTCTAGTGACAACGAGAAGGACGACTTGGCCACCAAATACAAGTTCATCATCCAAACAGAGATGCATAAAGTAGCGGCCAGGGCACATATTCTTATTTACTATGACATGATCCGATGGGCACTAGATCATGTAGATATCTTGACCAGAACCATCATTAGTGAGAAAAAGGTCACTATTGGGACCTTTAGACCAGAACACTTACAGGCAATGTACAAGTTGCCACCCACGTCAAACTTTACATACAATGTTGAGTTTCTGGAGGATTTTAAACAGAAGGAATGCGAGAAATACGACAAAATATTATCTGATTTGATCAAGGATTGGGTCTCACACCCCGTGAAGTTTAGGGAAGATAGCAACAGAGTTTATTCCATATCTTCGTTGGAACCACAGTTCAAATACATAGCAATGATGACCTGTAGATTGTATGGGAGGGAAGACACCACACATGTTTTCCTCCCATGGGTGCCTCTGATGCGTATAGTCATGGAAGGTTGTTCCTTTGACTGGGACAAATTGTTGTCAGATAGTCTAACCAGTCGCATTACAAAATATCGGACGCAGAGGGCGAGTAGGAAGGCTGCTTCATTTTTTATGTCCGCATACATCATGGGCGCCGTGTGTTTTATGACGCCTTTTCCCTTAATGAGTTGGAGCTGGGCTCCATTGGATGTTGAGCCTATCCATGTCTACCATTCAACGCTTTGGGAGGATAAGGCCTCATATTTCACATACGAAATTTTCAATTGGGTAATGGTACCGATGCATGTCACCATCTTTGGATCTCAGATAACATCACGACCAATTTGAGCAGTGTGGTCGACTGGTACATGGAGGAAGAATTTTCATACATCAAGGTTTTCAACGCTTCTGTCCCTCCTCATGCTCTACCATTATTTATACCCGATAGGCTGGCTTGTCACAAGATCGCCAGGCAAACCGTGATTGGTGGAATAACCAAAGAGCTTAAAGGATTTTCAAAGAAGGTATGGCCACCTTTCCCCATTCATTTGAATACCTATTCTTTATTAGATTTTGGGCATGCAAAGGCTGATGCAGTAGCCTTGGAAGATATTAAATTGGTCCACATTGAATTCAAGAAACACGACCCACACAGGGTCATGAGAAATCACTTGGCTAGTTGTGGCCTTAAAAGATTTGAGCACGAAAATTCACCTCAAGATGACATTTTCTGAGGCACGAGATCTTATGTCGAGGTTTTTTCTCGAATACAAGCCCTGTCGCCCGAAGAGAGGGCCGATGTTTTCAAATTGAAAGAACATCGGCGGAGCTGCCTTCCCCCAGTATTACGGGGTGAGAATCCAACGACTGTAGAGGTGCAGAAAATGGAAGCCGAAGGCTCCAAAAAATTAGCACCCAGCCAAGAAGAACACCAGGACAAGAAAGAGAAAACTGGGGGCTCGGAACAGGAAGCCGAGACTTCCAACACTCCAAAAGAGCCAACCTCGGTTGTTACTCCAGGGAAATCATATAAGCAGGTTAACAATCCCATCATTTATGATACCCCCCTACAGTCCACGAAGGGGGTCCCAGATGCAGGTTGGGTTTTTGATGAGGAATTAATGCCCATAACAATGGAAGAGCTACCTCTGAATGAATTCTTCTTCGATAAGAAGAGAAAGGCTATCGTGAAACAAGAACTTTACCAAGAGGCGGGTACAGTATCAAAGAGATTTAAAATCTTAACAGATGGGAGAGCTATGAAAAAGGAGGAATTTTCAACCCAAATAGCAGGAACATTGGGGGATTTCACTACAGCCAACCAATATTCAGTCGGGACCCTAAAGGATTAGCTGAAGCGAAAAAATCATTTGATCAAAACATTAGAGGCTAAACTAGCTACAGTAGAGGCCTCTGCCAAAGATCAGGTGAATACAAGATTAGAACAAGCTAGAGTAGTTGATCAAAAGGAAATCGAGCAGCTCAAAGACAATCTCAAACAAACACAGCCGATGGCTTAGACAAGTCAGATACAGATAGGCCAGCAAGGAGAATTGATAGAGCAGCTACAAGAAAAATTACACTTCACCAAAAGACAGGTAATCGATATCGCAATATTTGAATCCCAAGCTATAGAAATCAGAAAAAGAGTATTGCCAGCTCAACAAGGTCTACTTGATAAGGTGGAAACGATTCAAAACAACTATGAACTCATTGATCGAGTATTGGAAAACCTCACTCTCAGAGAAAAATATGTTGGGGTGGCTCGGGTTGCTTTCCAGGAGGCTATTATAGCCACGATGAGAAGGGAAACAGGCAATAGTTCTAGGTTTTCTATCTCAGATAAGACCCAAGGTAACATCTTGTTGAAAGAATGGGAGCGTAACATATTCAAAGGTAGACAACAAGCTAAAGAGGTAAGAAAATATTGTGAAGAAACCTTCGGTTTTTTGGATGGGAGTTGGTTGGGTTCCGATGATGAAAGAAACACTAAAATACTAGGCCAGATCAATACAACCAAGAATCTGCTCAAGATCAATGAAAATGAAGAAAGAGAATTGGCCGAAATATCACAAATAACCCAAACGGACATAGTCCAAATAGATAAATGGCTAATTAAACCGAGTGTACAATTATGTTCTATCAGCGCCAAAGACCAACAGGTGGAAGGAAATTTGCCACAATTGGTGGAGGATTTTTACACTTTCGAGGCCAATAATCAAGCAGAACCTTCTAAGTTGATATCCCAGCTGGTGGAGAAGTGCATCATTTTCACAGAGCATGCGAAGAGGAAGGTTTCCGGTACCAAATAAGGATAGAGGCAAAGAATTGAAACGTTTAATCTCCTTTGTTGTAACCGAAAACCTCTGGAACAATTGAGATTCTAGAATATAGAAATTTGTATAAATATACATTTTGAAGAAAGAACAAGGGCTAGACCTTTTTGGTCAATTGTAATAGAGACTATCTCCTTTTTGAGAATTAATACAAAGCAATCCGGAGACTCCTGATTCTGTCAAGACTGTGTTATGAGTTTGTTTTCTTTGTAATTTCGTATTTAATTTCATTTCGCTTATATATGTCTGATGAATGTTTCATTGCAATTTAGTAAAACCTCTACTGTGGTGATCAATTTTTAGCCATCTATATCATTTATAGTTTTTCCTCTGTATCGACTATTAGCAGGTACAAGACCTGTGAACCTTTTAGATTGTCATATTTTATGCTTCATCATATTCCTTCTTATCTTATTTTCTTCTTCTATTTACAGGGTGAGATTCTCCCTTAATAGGAGCCTTGCTTTATAGACAACTTAATGTTTTTCTCATATTTCACACATCATTTACTTAAAATATAAAGCAGTTACAGAAAAAGGCCTTTGGTTTGCATTTTATCTTTGATATTGAATTCAAAAGTTCTCTTTTATAATAACAAATAGATACAGCATAAAAAACCTCGAATTCGCTTTTAATTTACTGTTCCCCTATGACTGTCCCTTTTGTAAGACAACCTAATATTGAACTCAATTTATCAGACCAAACCCATATCGCTTTAAATCTATTTGATATTATAATTAAAACATCCACCATCAGGGTAGAACTTGAATGTTCATGGGTCGCAATTGAATGACACATAAATATCTAAGAACAATTGGAAGCGCGACAATGACAACCTGGAAATCATCCTTAGCTTTCATTATTAAAGGTTGATGATCTCCTCCTTCTTACTCTTCACTCACTTTCAGATGCCTAGACACTGTACTTTCTAAGCCTTAGGTACAGACTCTGGAACAACATCTTTTTGGCTCTGCTGTCGAGGACGAAGTTACGAAACCTTTTCCCTAGGAAGAACGACATTCTTGCAAGTTTCACCCTTTGATAGTGAACAAAGAGTGAACACCCTCTAAAGGATTTTCTTATCTTTCACTTGGAGACTCCACATTTAAATAAGTTGGAATCTGGTCAAAGGAATACCAGACAAAACCCAGAGAGAAAATAGACCACGCCTGTTTCCAATCCCAAAAAAATACTGAAAACTAGAGGTTCCCTTAAGCTAACTACTGTAGTCTATCAGCTTAAGTACCCACAACCCAAGACCAAGAGTCCTTTTGAACCTTCAACTTCACACAGTTCCCCTCCCGAAACCATCAATTCATTTTTAGCTAGCTCTAAGGTTAAAATTGAAATCCATCTGAAAACCTTTGTCGTACACAAAGGTAAAATCCCTTCAGTGAATTTATCAACGGTCGATATCCCGCCGACTCTTCATTTAGATTTCACGATCTCATCGAGTCTCTAAGAGTATAACATACACTCAAATTTTACGCCCGCGGGTTCCCCTGATTACATTTCTTGCAAGTCCAAAGAGCCAAGTCCTCACATCCCTTACCACCCGTCTTTGGTTTTCTTGTCTTACGAAGAAGCTAATGATTCTCTTTTAGTGTTCCATAACCCTCTATACAATACACCATTTCCCTATCTAGTAGTACCGATGGCATCTACCGGAGGAGGAGGGGTTTTTGGAGGTGGAGGGGCTCTAGGAGGAGGAATGGGAGGCCAAGGACCTCCCCTACCTACCAGAGTTTTTGCTAAAGTGGCTGCAAGATATGCACCTTTGGTCCTACCCGTCCCTCTTCATGACCTTCATAAAAATTATATAAAAAAATTACCAAAATTTACAGGGGAAGGAGACTTGACCGCAACCAAACATATAAACTTCTTTGATCAGTTCATGGATATCCTAGGTCTCGAGCACGAATATGTGTATTCGAGGCTGTTTTTTCAAACTTTTGAAATATAGGTAGGAACCTGGTTTCGAAGCCTACTTGCAGGATCGATATTATCCTACGATGACCTAGAAGACTCCTTCCTTAGACAATGGGGTGAAAGGAAATACCACTTGTAATATTTGACCGAGTTCGGATCTTTAAAGAAAAAGAATTTGAAAACAATTATGGAATTTATTCAAAGATTTAACAAGTTGTATAATAAGATCCCAACCGAAGTTAAACCATCCCAACCTGCCCTTCTCTTAAGACAAAGGTGAGGGACTACCTTAACTTGAATGCAGGATGATGATGTACAAATCAAATCTAACATGATGGACTCTGGCAAGTTGAAAGCTAAGGTAGAAACGGGAAACCGAGAAACCAAACATTTTAGGGAACAAGCGAGACCTTCAGGGTCTAATAGATCCATAGATGACAAAATGGATGATATGGCTAGGATAATTAAGGAGTTGTCAAATAATATTTCCAGAATGGATCTAGACCAATCCAAGGCTGATCCTTTCATTAAAAGAGAATTCAGAACAAACCCTAACCCTCAAAATCAACAAAGGAAAATAAAAAATGAAGACCAGAAAATTCAAACCCATTTAAAAAATGAAAGTTTTATAGGAGGAAATGACCTAGAAGATTTCGAGGGTCTGGAAGAAGATGTGACAAAATTGGGTGACAACTACACTTGGCCTTATGTAACTAAAGAATATTATGAGAAGTCTTTAAACACACTGCAACCATCAAATGAAGATGATGATATAAACAACACTGATTTCACTGTATGTCAAGAAATGACTGATTCTGTAATGGCTGAGATCCAACCTAGGTATAACCCGGGGTCTAAAAAAAAACCTGCGTTGATTCCTCAACCCAAGAAAATTCTCCCTAGAGGTGAAGTATATGTTCCCGCCCCGAAAGAGACCAAAACATATAACAAAAAAATAAAAGGGGCAGACTTGTTGGATCCTAAAACGAAGGAGGTTGAGACCCAAACAAGGGAAATCAAGACAGTTGAGACACACACACCGGTGAATAAACTCACGAGTAATAAATCAGCTCACACAAATAAGTCAGAGAAGAAAGAGCCTAAGGTTTCAACCAGAGAAATAGACAAAGGTAGTGGTAGTTTTAGTTTTGAAAATCAGATAAATAAGATCAAAATACCGATTCCTCTGGTTGAATTAGCAAAAAATCCTTCATATCGAAAGCAGATAACCAAAGTGATAGGTTGTTCAAATCAAGAGAGTCAACCTGACGTGATAAATTTGGAAGATGATAAGCCCAATATCACTTTTGGTCCACATTTAGAAGGTGCCAGAGACACCATCGCTCCTTTCTATATCACCCTAAATGTGCATGATCGACTACTTCATAACTGCATGCTAGATTCTGGAGCTTCACATAATGTGATGCCAAAAACTATTATGGACAGACTAGGCCTCGAGATCACTAGGCCTTACAGAGATCTCTACTCTTTCGATTTGAGAAGAGTTAAGTGCATGGGTATGATAAAATATTTAGTAGTCACCCTTGCACAGGTCCCAGTCAAAAGTGTCCTGATGGATGTAGTTATTGCGGATAACCCCCCAAAGTATGGCTTACTACTATCAAGGTCATGGGGAGCCAAACTTGGGGGGTCCCTCCAATTGGACATGACTTACACCACAATTCCTATATTTGGTGGGAAACTTACTCAGTTATATAGGGAAATGAGGCTAGCCTATACAGTGAGTGATCCTCATAATCCTAACAATTTTCCTGTTTACATTGTTGATCAAGATCTAGGAAATTGTATTTTGTCTTTTGATGATGGTATAGATAGCTGCACAGAAGAAAATTACATAGATGAGAAAGAGTCTGAAAGTACATACAACACTGGGATTTGGAAAATGTTTTTTGACGGTGCCCTGTCATGTGAAGGAGCAGGTGCAGGGGTACTTTTTGTGGCACCTAAAAATAAATTTGTTGTTCCCTTCTCTTACAGGCTTCAATGGGATATAAATTACACCAACAATGTATGTGAATATGAAGCTTTAGTATTAGGATTGGAAGCTGCCAGGAATTTGAACATAAAGAACCTGGAAGTATATGGAGACACAAAGTTGATAGTCAAACAAATGAATCGACAATACCAGGCCAAGCACCCAAGATTGAGATCGTACAGAAATTGTGCCTGGGATCTAATGGAAAATTTCTTCTAATCTGTAAATATCTACTTCATCCCACGAGTTGAAAATTTACAGGCCAATTTGTTAGCCAAGGAAGCCTCGACGTTCTCTCCCCCTACAACTTTTAAATTAAAATACCACATAGAGGTAAGGCACAGACCATCCATCCCGAACAATATACAACACTGGAAGGTTTTCGAGGATGATGAACAAATCAGGAAGTTCCTCGAAGCAGTGGGTGACTTCTCATAAACTCACATTGATCAAGAGAATCAAAATGATCACACATGGATCATGCAAGAAGGACAGGACTCTCAAGAGTTCCAGGAAAAGATTGCAAATCATCGCATGCTAGTCCTAAAGAAAAATTAGATTCCAAAGGGACTAATCCCCCTGGAGAGACTTTTTGATTAGAATGACATGCCCTTAAAATCCACTCTGCAACCCGAACCAGAAGAGGTTGAAGATTGCAATGTAGGGACAAAAAAGGATCCTAGGATGGTGAAAATATCAAAGTACCTTCCTCCTGAGGTAAAAAACAAGTACAAAGATTTACTCGCATGATATAAAGACATTTTCTCTTGGTCTTACGAAGAGCTTAGAACATATGACACTACTGTGATCGAACACAAGATACCTCTGAAGCCTGGTATAAAACCCTTTAGGAAAAAACTTAGACAAATCAACCCTATATTATTACCCGTAGTTGAAAGGGAAGTTAAAAATCTTTTAGACGCAAAAATAATAGTACCACTGAGATACTCCGATTGGGTAGCAAACCTAGTCCTAGTTAGAAAAAAGAGTCAGGAGATTTGACTGTGTGTTGATTTCAGAAATCTAAATAAATATTCCCTCAAAGACAACTACCCTCTACCTAAAATGGATCACATTTTAGAAAAGGTGGTTGGGGAAAATAGGATGTCGATGATTGACGGTTTCTCTGGGTACAATCAAACTACCGTAAATGAACAAGATAAGAGAAAAACAACCTTCACTACACCCTGCGGTACATTCATGTATGATAAAATGCCTTTCGGTCTAATGAATGCAGGTGCCACCTTCCAACGTGCTATGGATATCGCTTTCATCGGCAAAAGAGACAAGTTTGTGGTTATCTATCTCGATGATCTAACCATTTTTTTCTAAGTCTGACGAAGATCATTTAATACATCTCAAACAAACTTTCGAAAAATGCCACAAGTTTGGTCTGTCTTTAAACCCCAAAAAGTCTCACTTTGCCATGCGAGAAGGTAAACTCTTGGGCCATATTGTGTCCCGAGATGGAATTAAAATTGATCCTAGCAAGGTTCAAGCTATAGACACAATAAATATTCCTCGAAATGTAAAGGAAATTCACTCATTCTTAGGAAAGATACATTTTTTGAGGAGGTTTATCCCAAACTTTGTTGAAATTGTAAAATTGATCACAGGTATGTTAAAGAAAAATAACAAAGTGAAATGGACAACAGAGGCCAAATAATCGTTTACACGTATCAAAAAGGTTATAAGCGAGGCACCTGTATTGGCAAGCCCTGACTATCTAAAGGATTTTCTCATTTTCTCGTTCGCCTCCAAGAATACAATTGTCGCGGTGATCCTCTAGAAAAATGTGGAAGGTTTTGAACAACCGATATCATTTTTCAGAAAAAGTCTCAAAGACGCGGAACTCAAATACAATATCATGGAAAAACAAGCATATGCTATGGTAAAGGCATTAAAGGCTTTCAGAACTTATGTATTTCATTCCAAGATAATCGTGTATGTGCCTACTAGCTCTGTAAAAGACATTTTAGTTCATCCTGACAGTGATGGCAAAAGGGGACAGTGGCTTGATAAAATTCAAGAATTTGATCTGGAGATAAAGCCGACGAAACTATTAAAGGTTCAAGGTTTGGATAAACTCTTAGCTGAATCAAATTTCAGAGCCATAGGTATAAATAGCCTACAGGGATGTGAATAAGGTAAGGATATGAACAAGCTCTATGAGCAAATAAATGAAATCAGAATCGAAGAAAAGTTTACATCCTCTGATTGGTACAAAAACATAGTATCCTAACTACTGACTTTGAAATGCCCGAGTGATTTATCTCCATCCAAAGCCAGAATGCTAAAACTGCATGCAGTCAAATACTATATATTTGAGATTCAATTGTATTGGAATGTTAAGCCCTAATATTGGCTCATTACCACTTAATTGGGGCATATTAGATTAGTAATGTTATTTTATTTATGTCGTCTTGAGGCCATTAGTTGTGATTTAGATTAGTAATGTTATTTTATTTATGTCGGCTTTAGGCCATTAAAACCTCCTAGTCTCCTATATATACCAAGGAGACATTTTCATTTTGAATCATCTTGTACTTGA
>SNQJ01S0078803.1:17720-35384 GCA_010110895.2 Picea sitchensis
CCCCCTCGAAGAGGCTTATTATCTGAAATTATCTCTTTTTCAAGGCGTTGAGTACCTTTCCTGAAGTTTTTCTATGCTATATTGATGTTTGGTTCTTAACATGGAAACACCCACTTGGCTTCCTGTTGGTTTGTTTGGTTGAATCTAAAACAGAGAAGGTCATAAGTGAATTCCACGAAGGAGTGTGTGGGGGACATCATGCTTGGAGAGTGACAACTTATAAAATCCTGAGGATGAGGTATTATTGGCCTAAACTTTTCTCGGATGTCAATGCCAAATTCATGGCTTGTAACCCTTGACAATTGTTCGCGGGAAAACATAAACTCCCAGCACTACCGTTAGTCCCAGTCAAAACAGAGGCTCCTTTTCAGCAATGGAGACTGGATTTTATAGGAAAAATTAACCCCCATTCCAGCACTCAACACAAATGGATCCTGACCGCCACAGATTACTTCACTAAATGGGTGGAGGCTATTCCAACCAGAAGGGAAACATATTCAGTGGTAATAAATTTCCTAGAAGAAAACATTTTTATCTAGATTCGGATGCCCCCGAAAGATAGTCACAGATAATGCCCAGGATTTTAAATCTATGGTTATGATCAGTTTTTGCCAAAAATACAATATCGTTCTCGGCCATTCCATGAAATATTATCCCCAAGGAAATGGATTGATCGATTCTTCGAACAAGAGTCTGATCAATATAATTAAAAAACTGTTGAACGAAAACAAAAAATCTTGGCATGTGCATCTGAAATATGCTTTATGGGCAAATCGGATAGGCACGGAGAAATCTATCGGAACTTCTCCTTTCTAGATGGTGTACGAGACTGACGTGGTATTACCCATAAACTTGGCACTTCCCCTAATGAAATTGTGGCAAGATGAGAAAGAAGAACCAAACCATGTCACAAGGAGAATAAATTAGATGATCGAAGTACAACAACACAGGGTCGAAGTGGACGAAAGGTTGCAAAAATACCAAGATGACATGAAGACATTATTCGACCATAAGACAAAAGACAAAGAGTTTCTCCTGGGAGATTTGGTTTTGAGATGGGATGCTAGGAAGGAAGAATAAAAAAAACATGGTAAATTCGATCATATTTGGTATGGACCATTCAGAGTCACAGCTTCTGAAGGAAAAAATTCATTTTTATTAGAAAATATGGACGGTAAAATCTTCAACGCCCCTGTTAACGGGCGTTATTTAAAACACTACATGAAATAATTGGTTCCTAAAATATTTCCATTGTATATACCTGTTTGTATTTTCTTTCTATCTCATGATTTTTTGGGGTAAGTTTATTTTCACTTTTAATTAATTAGGTCAGTAATTTTGTAGAAGTAGAAATACGCAATTTCCAATACATTCAACTCTTTTAAAATATACTCTTCGTGTTTACAAGATGTTGGCTTGTGACCTAAATGAGCGAAAGGAGAAAACAGAAAGTCATATATGAGAGACTAAATTTTCCGAAAACAAGTGATAGAAAAGGTTTTCGGTTATTTTAAAATGGTAAGGCAAAGGTACGAATTCCTGAGAATTCTATTCTTTAAGAAAACAAAGGTCTCCAAAGTACCGTAACAGTCCCATCAATATAATGTTTTCACTTACTTGCTCTGGGTCCTAATAATTTAAATTAAAATAAAGATAGGAGGTAGTTAAAATAAGTAGAAAAAGTAAAGCATCTTTGGGAAAAGGTTTTCAAGAGCCGGTTTTAATTTTTGACCCCTGTTTATCAGTGTACAAACCTCTGTCCGTCACTTTTATTTCAGTCTTCAGATTTACCTTCTTAAAAAGCCAAGTATCTTCCCAGGTTTATATACATAGGGTGAAGAGATTATGTTTTAACTTTGAAAGATGTAAAGCATATTTCGGAAAGTAAGTTGGTCTTCACAACTCCTCAGTCTCTTACTAAACAAAGTCATGCGTAGGTTGATCCTAACTATTCTAGGTTTTTCAATAGTTTTGAAAGATTGAGGCTTGCTCAAAGGAAAACCCCTAGAAATATTTTTTCCCCTTTTTCCTTGCGGGCTAAGGTGTTGTGAAAGTTAAGGGAAGGTTGGTACCGAGTAATCAAAGTAAGTTGACAGACCTCCATTGCAAAATATTACACAGATATCACCCCTCATACAAACTGATTGCCCCCACTTCGTGTTTTAAAAAGTAAATTATAAGACAGATGGCGAAAGGAAAGTCATATTTAATTGTACATATAGTCTTAAGAGATGATGAAAGGAAATTCAGAAATGATTGCCCTCGTCTCAGCATTTAAATGCATAAATATTTTTCGAAGTGGTGAAAGGAAATTCAACAAAAAGGGCCAAATAACTTCACCGGGGTACTGAACAGGCTCGCTGGCAATGAAGCAATATCTGAGATATCTGTAAGGTTGTTATACATGAATCTCACTCTACACTGGCAATCAATTTTCTCAAAACTGGATCTACATCCTAAGTTGAGACATGGCTCCCCGATTAAAAACATGTAATAAACTTCATTTGATGCAAACCAAAATCCACAATATCTGTTGGATTTCCTAGGACTGTTTTGATCACATAAATGTAGACATAAATTTAGTAAAGAGAAAGATAAAATCATGAAAGGGACTGCAGCTGAGTGTGAAATGTATTTGAGTGTTGAAAAGATTTTTAGAAGTGAAAGACAAAGCCTCTTCTTCCCTCTATTTATCCTTTCCTTAAAGTGAGTTTCACAAAAGTGAAACCAATGACTCCATTTACCCAATACAGGGACATGGCCTACTGTTATTCCCGTCTCGCAAGGAGACGGGATCCCTAGTTGGAGCCTATGTTGGAGCCGCCTTTTTCGACTAGTTTTAAGCATAATTCTTGCAATCAAAGGTTGGTCATTTAAGTTGTCTTTTACTTCGTGACCTTTACCCTTTCAAAGTCTCAATAGTCCCAATATGAAAAGTGGTGAGGGCCATTGTACTCCTAATACCATTTCCTTTTAACCATGAACAAGAATTTTCACTTTTCTTTACCTTGGGATATCGTGTTTCGGGAGTTGCAAGTCACATTGTTTTTAAGCCCCGATGTGCGAATTCGCGAAGTAACCTTGAAAGTTTACCCATTTTATCACCGAGAGTAAAGTTCCTTAAACCTTAGTTAAGTGCTATCGGTATTTCATGTCTCGGCGTTTTCCCTCCCCAAAAGTCTCACCATCACAACTCTGATAGGCAAAGTCGCGAGACGTTCGCGCAAGTTACTCAGGTTAGTGTCAGGGGTAAATAGATTTTAACCATAGTTAAAGTCTGTCGGGATTTCATAACTCGACATGCGTTTCTCCCAAAAACTATACCTTCAAAGCCTCGAATCGCGAAGTCGCGTTATTACTTAAATATAAATTAATTAAACACTTAACTCGGTTTACCTTCTAGCTTAACTAGATCACATCATCATGATCTCGGATTTTCGTGACTCGACATACGCTCCTCCCGGGAACTTTACCCTCAAATTCCTGAGTCACGAAGTCACGATTTTAACTAAACATGATTAATCCAATGTTTAATCCAGATTACGTTTTCTCTTAACTAGATTGCATCATCGCGATCTCGGGTTTTAGGGCCTCGAAAGGTTAGAGTGAAAACTCTCGATATGGAGAACGCCAAAAGGTTGATTAAAGTTTAAGAAATCCTGATGAAAGAATCTAAGCCAGCTAAATCAGTGTTTAATACAAGTAATAATATGCACAGTCTACGAGGTAAATTTAAAAGTTTCTTGCGACAACTTGCATCACGAACCGTCGATATTTATGGCATTAATTGGAAATGAGGTGAAGCGACAAGTAAGGATATGGTTTTTATTGCTAAATCTGTCTCTAAAAATGATTTGAATGTTCTGTTCATAATGATGTCGAGGTTTTAAATGGTCGAAGATATAGATCTTTTTCTTCCTGTTATGTTCATAAAGCCCATTTCTATTTTTGCGTAGAGAATTTTTTCTCAGCAAGTTGATTTATGTATGTATACACATTTTTATTACAAGAGAGGTAAGTCACAATCCTCTGTCATGGCCCCACGAAAAGAATCCAAGGCAAGTGCTGAGATTTCAAGACAAGGCTCTGATAATGTTTCTGATACTTCACCATGAAGCATTGATTATGTCCGAACCTGGTCATGCATATCTGAGGTTCTGCAATCTGATTTATTGAATTGTTCAGATGATTCCAGTGACAACGAGAAGGACGACTTGGTCACCAAATACAAGATCATTGTCCAAGTAGAGATTCATAAAGTAGCGGCCAGGGCATGTCTTCTTACTTAATATGACATGATCCGATGGGTGCTAGATCATGTAGATATCCCAACTAGAACCATCATTAGCGAGTAGGTCACTATTGGGACCTTTAGACCATAACACTTACAGGAAATGTACAAGTTTCCACCCACGTCGAACTTCACATACAATGTTGAGTTTCTGGAGGATTTTAAACAAAAGGAATGCGAGCAATATGGAAAAAGATTATCTAATTTGATCAAGGATTGGGTCTCACACCCCGCAAAGTTCAGGGTAGATAGCAACAAAGTTTATTCCATATCTTCTTTGGACCCACAGTTCAAATACATAGCAATGATGACCTGTAGATTGTATGGGAGGGAAGACACCACACATTTTTTCCTCCCATGGGTGCCTCTGATGCATATAGTCATGGAAGGTTGTTCCTTCGACTGGGCCAAAATGTTGTCAGATAGTCTAACCAGTCAGATTACAAAATATCGAACACAGAGGGGGAGCGGGAAGGCCGCTTCATTTTTTATGTCTGCATACATCATGGACGTCATGTGTTTTATGACACCTTTTCCCTTAATGAGTTGGATATAGGCTCCATTAGATGCTGAGCCTATCCATGTCTACCATTCAAAGCTTTGGGAGGATAAGGCCTCATATTTCACATACAAAATTTTCAATTGGGTAATGGTATCGATGCATGTCACCATCTTCGGTAATCCACCGCCCAGGATCTCAGATAGCATCGTAGCCAATTTGAGCAGTGTGGCCAAGTGGTATGTGGAGGAAGAATTTTCATGCTCTACCATTATTTATACTCGATAGGCTGGCTTGTCGCGAGATCGCCAGGAAAACCGTGATTGGTGGAATAAGCAAAGAGATTAAAGGATTTTCAATGAAGGTATGGCCACCTTTCCCCATTCATTTGAATACCTATTCTTTATTAGATTTTGGGCATGCAAAGGCTGAGGCAGCAACCTTGGAAGATATTAAATTGGTCCACATTGAATTCAAGAAACACGACCCACACAAGGTCATGAGTAATCACTTGGGTCATGAGTAATCACTTGGCTAGTTGTGGCCTTAAAAGATTTGAGCACGAGAATTTACCTCATGATGACATTTTTCGAGGCACGAGATCTTATGTCGAGGTTTTGGCTCAGATACAAGCCCTGTCACCCGAAGAGAGGGACGATGTTTTCAAATTCAAAGAACATCGTCGTAGTTTCCTTCCCCTAGTATTACGGGGTGAGAATCCAACGATCATAGAGGTGCAGCAAATGGAAGCCGAAGGCTCCAAAAATTTAGCACCCGTCCAAGAAGAACACCAGGACAAGAAAGAGAAAACTAGGGGCCTAGAACAGGAAGCTGATACTTCCAACCCTCCAAGTGAACCAACCTCGGTTGTTACTCCAGGGAAATCATATAAGCAGGTCGACAATCTCATCATTTATGTTACCCCCCTACAGTCCACAAAGGGGGTCCCAGACGCAGGTTGGGTTTTTGGCGAGGAATTAACGCCCATAACAATGGAAGAGCTACCTTTGAATGAATTCTTCTTCGATAAGAAGAGAAAGGATACTAAAAAACAAGAAATTTACCAAGAGGCGGGTACAGTATCAAAGAGATTTAAAATATTAACTGATGGGAGAGCTATGAAAACGGAGGAATTTGCAACCCAAATAGAAGGAACATTGGGGGCTTTCTCTATAGCCAACCAATATTCAGTCGGTACCCTAAAGGATCAGCTGAAGCGAAAAAATCATTTGATCAAAACATTAGAGGCTAAACTAGCTACAACAGAGGCTGCTACCAAAGAGCAGGCGAATACAGGTTTAGAACAAGTTAGAGTAGTTGATCAAAAGGAAATCGAGCGGCTAAAAGCTGATCTTGAACAGACACAACTGATGGCTTAGACAAGTTAGATACAGATAGGCCAGCAAGGAGAATTGATAGAGAAGCTACAAGCCAAATTAGACTTCGCCGAAAGCCAGGTAATCGATATCGGGATATTTGAATCCCAAGCTATCGAAATCAAAAAAAGAGTGTCGACAACTCAACAAGGTCTACTTGTTCAGGTGGAAATGATTCAAAACAACTTCCAACTCATTGATCGAGTATTGGAAAACCTCACTCTCAGAGAAAAAGACACTGGGGCGGCTCGGGTTTCTTTCCGGGAGGCTATTATAACCATGACGAGAAAGGAAACAGGCAGTAGTTCCAGGTTTTCTATCTCAGAGGAGACCCAAGTTAACATCTTGTTGAAAGAAAGGGAATTGGTTGGGTTCCGATGATGAAAGAAACATTGAAATACTAGGCCAGATAAATATAGCCAAGCATCTGCTCAAGATCAAGGAAAATGAAGAAAGCGAATTGGCTAAAATATCACATATAACCCAGATGGACATAGTCCAAATAGATACATTGCTAATTAAACCGAGTGTACAATTATGTTCTATCAGCGCCAAAGACCAATAGGTGGAAGGAAAGTTGCCACAATTGGTGAAGGATTGTTACACTTTCGAGGCCAATAATCAAGGAGAATCTTCTAAGTTAATATCCCAGCTGGTGGAGAAGTGCATCATTTGCATAGAGCATGCGAAGAGGTAGGTTTCCGGTACCAAATAAGGAAAGAGGCAAATAATTGAAACATTTAATCTCCTTTGTTGTAACCGAAAACCTCTGGAATGATTGAGATTCCAGAATATAGAAATTTGTATAAATATACATTTTGAAGAAAGAAGAAGGGTTGGACCTTTTTGGTCAATTGTAATAGAGACTATATCCTTTTTTAGAATTAATACAAAGCAATCCAGAGACTCTTAATTCTATCAAGACTGTGTTATGAGTTTGTTTTCTTTGTAATTTCATATTTAATTTCATTTCGCTT
Organism: Picea sitchensis; assembly: GCA_010110895.2. Taxonomy (NCBI): domain Eukaryota; kingdom Viridiplantae; phylum Streptophyta; class Pinopsida; order Pinales; family Pinaceae; genus Picea; species Picea sitchensis. Next base: position 24,864 of record SNQJ01S0078803.1, read on the forward strand.
ATATATGTCTAATGAATGTTTCATTGAAATTTAGTAAAACCTCTATTGTGGAGATCAATTTTTTTCCATCTATATTGTTCACAGTTTTTCCTCTGTATCGACTATTAGTAGGTACAAGACCTGTGAACCTTTTAGATTGTCATATTTTATGCTTCGTCAGATTCCTTCTTATATTATTTTCTTCTTCTATTTACAGGGTGAGATTCTCCCTTAATAGGAGACTTGCTTTATAGACAACTTAATGTTTTTCTCATATTTCACACATCATTTACTTAAAATATAACGCAGTTATGGAAAAAGGCCTTTGGTTTGCATTTTATCTTTGATATTGAATTCAAAAGTTCTCTTTTATAAGATCAAATAGATACATCATAAAAAACCTCGAATTCACTTTTAATTTACTGTTCCCCTATGACTATCCCCGTTGTAAGACAACCTAATATTGAATCTATTTTATCGGACAAAACCCATATCGCTTTAAATCGCTTCGATATTATACTTAAAACAACCACCACCCGGGTAGAACTTGAACGTTCATGGGTCGCAATTGAACGGGACATAAACATCCAGGAACAGTTGGAAGCGCGACAATGACAACCTGGAAATCATCCTTAGCTTCCTTTCTCGAAGGTTGATGCTTTCCTCCTTCTTACTCTTCACTCACGTTCAGATGCCTAGACACTCTACTTTCTAAGCCTTAGGTATAGAATCTTTAACAACAACTAGAACCATACCAATCATCTCTTGGGATGTGTAAATATATAACAGGTAATCTCTACTATAATCAGGAAATTTCAGCAGAGGAGTCGATACCAAGGCTTTCTTCAGGGCATCAAAAGACTCCTGGGCTCACTCATCCTAGATAAAAGGGGTGTCTGTATTCAATAGGCACATGAAACCCTTAGTAATATTGGCATAATTCACTATAAACCGACACAAAAAGTTATCTTTCCCCTATAAACCTTGAAGTTGTCTAATCGTGCATGGGGGAGGCAATTGAAGTATTTCTTCAACCTTAAGAGGATCTACCATGATCCCAATTTCAGAAATTAAAAATCCTAAGAGATGGCCAGAACTAATGCAAAAGATGAATTTGTGAGGGTTTAACCAGATTCTATAGTAACGAAATCTTTCAAAAACCCACTGAAGGTGTGTGACATGATCCACTCTCTTGCGAGAGTGAGCAACAAGATCATCAAGGTAAGCTTCGACTATATGCTTGAGATCATGAAAAGCGAAAGTCATGGCACGTTGGAAGGTTTCTCCGGCATTTTTCAGGCCGAAAGGCATTTTCCAATATGCAAAATTACCCCAAGGACATATAAATGTCATATTGTGTTGCTCCTTAGGTTTGATCTGGATTTGATTATATCCTGAAAATCCGTCCATAAAGGAAAACATTTTTCTTCCCGCACACTCATCGAGAATCTGATCAATGAAAGGCATGGGGAAGTTATCTTTGGGACAATCTTTGTTTAGGTCGTGAAATTCCATACACACATGGATGGTTCCTTGATTTTTATTCACAGGAACGAGGTTGGATACCCATTCAGTCAAGGGAACTAGGTAGATGAAGTTGGCGTTAAGTAGCCTCTCCACCTCTACCTTAATAGTGGGGGCCTTACTAGGATTAACATCTCTAAGAGGTTGTCAAACCGGTTTAGCATCCGGATAAGTTCTAATTTCATGTTCAACAATGCGAGGATTGATCCCTAAGATCTCTTCATATGACCAAGCGAATACATCTCGAAATTCTTTGAATAGGTTGGTGTAGAGCAAAATCTCTTCTAGCGAACAATTTGCACCTATATTTACATTCTCAATTTTTCTAGGGGTACGAGAGATGTCGATCAAGACGATAGGAGAAATAATCGCCATATTTCCTTTGGCATAAATACCATGCATATCAAGTGGAACTATGGCGTGAATGACTATCTCACTCAAAGTAGATAAAAAATCATCTTGCTCAATTCTTTCAAGACATGGAAGAAAATAAGATCAATAATGCATATCATCCCAAGGTCTCTTGGAAACATTCATGGCTTCGAGGATGGATTTATCCGAAGGCCAAGTCTCATCTAAGAAATCATGTGAACAAGATAATGAAGCGGCCCATACAGGCCTAGGAACGGGATCCTCCTCATCCATCTGAAAGGTAATGGGATCAGGATTGGTGAAAGAGTCAAGGATAGCTTGATACACAATCTTCACTTCTGATAGTGGCATAGCCATGCCAGCTTGCGACTAACCTTCAATCAACAAAGTCAGATAAGGTAAGGTCCAAGGATCACTAAAATATGAAGTTTAGAAAGGAATGGACCTCTCTACTGAAGCGGGCCTACTAGACATGGCGTAAACACGGTGAATCAGTGTCGAGAAGTCAAAAGTACCCATGAGGGAATAATACATTCCAACATCGATATTCTCAGTTGTCAGCTGAGAATTGTCGATCATAGAGATCGACGGTCCAACAAATTCATTAGGACTAGAGTATGTAAAGGATAATTGTTCGATCGTCATGATCTCCCCTTGATCAGGAAAACAAAGCACATGGAAAACAAATGATACAATAACAACCATAGCATAGGTCCAATTATGACCTAGTAATAAGTTATAATCGAGAGGTGCATCAACTACCTCTACTTCCACCTCTACTGTCTTCCCACCTAAATGGATTAGAAAGGCGGGGAGAATACCATGAGAGCGGAAGGAATGACCATCAAATGCAATCAACATGTTCGATGACTTGGAAAGGGTCGGAGAACCGATAGCTTTCCAACAGACTAGGGACATCACGCAAGTGGCAACACCTTCATCAATGATCACTCATTTGATAGTATACTTGGAATACTCCACGTGGATTTGAAAATCCAACATGGTAGGGTAAGCGAGGCTTCATGTTTGTGACATCAAACTTGATTACTTTCAAGCCACTAGTCTCTATAGCTCCTAAGGTAGAGAGTAAGGCATTCCTCTATGATGGACATGTCTGGAGTACCTCCAAAGATGACATCGCACAAGGGGTTTGGCCCAGATCTTCAACAATAGAATTGTTCTGGGCGGCTCTAGCATTAGGGTTGTGGGTAGAGTGCTTGAGTACTCCTTTTGGAATATGAGGCGATGGCTCTGGTTTCTTGATCTGTAAGTTCATCTCTAGGGGTGGAGAAGGAACCTCTAGGCTGGTACTAGCTTTTGAAGAGCTATAATCTTGAGAGCGGGTGGCTATATCAATTTTTTCATCTACCATATTGATGCAAACATGATATCTATATTGCGACAGTGGGTTTTGGACTCCACTAGGTGCATTTCCGGTGCTCGAAGAACTCGAGGCTAAGTCACGCAGGGATGATTTTAGGGGTTAAATTTCGCTCATGGGCTAATTTTCCACGTTTTTTCCAAAAACGAGATTCGCTATTTTAAAAATGATTCACCCAAATTCTATAGGATAAAATTATTTTACCTTAAAAATCGCCAAAAAATTATAAAAACTATATAAAATACTTAGAAATTTGAATATTTTTAAAAAAATATCGCCAAACATTTATAGTTGACATATGAAGTATTAGTAATATTTGCCAAGGTTTCTATATTTTAAAATAAATTTCCATCCTTAAAATCATCCCTGGCTAAGTGTTGGTTGTGTGGGAATGGATTCGTTAACACAGTGGGTGGTATATTTAAAAGCCTCGCAGCCTCCATAAGTTTGGGGCACAAGTGGGTAAGGTGGTCATCGGTACAAAGTTTACAAGGAAAATTCACCTTATACTTCTCTTTCTTTCCCTCTCTAGCATTATCATTCTGTTTCCCATTATTATCTTTGTCCTTGGGTTTATTATTATTATTCTTCCCACCCTTATGATTATTTTGACCTTTCCTTTTATTCCCATCCGATTTTTGGTCACCATTTGGGTTCTTCGACGATTGCATAGAATGTTCATCCGTTGATTGGGTGGGTTTGGAGGATTCAGACGAGGTTGGGCCTCCAGCAAACTTCATTGTCGAGTCTATGGATTTTACATTGGTGGACCCTTCAATGCCATTGACATGAGGTCCGGGAGTTTGTCTAGGATCGTGATTTGTTCGTGGTGCATTTGGAAGAAGGTGGTATAACATCCCGGACTGACCATATATCAAATCAAATTACTGGGGTCTAAGGATAGCTTCTTCCTCGTTGAATACCCTAGAAGTAGAAATTTCCTTTGAAATAGGAGCGTGTAAAGACTTTAGGAACCATTCTAAAATAAATTTTGGGGGTATAGGAGTCTTAACCAACTGCCTTCTCCTATGCCATTCCTGGATATGGTATGAGATGTGAGTGTCGGTATTTTGGCGTAAATTTGACAAAAGTTCAAGGCCAACATCATAATGAATGGGAAGTTGAAAGTGATTGAGAAAGGCTAGCACCAACTGATGGAATGACCCATATGTTACCCTAGGTAGCTCAATGTACCATTGTAGTTCCACCCCAATGACAGAGCGTTGAAACAATCGTAACCTAATAGAATCATGGTTCAAAGAATTCGATGAGCACCAAAGGTGAAAAGTAGTGACATGATCACCAGGGTCTTCGCCATTCTTACCTTCAAAATTTGGAATGTCTGATGGAAGTTTGGTAGGGACAGGGGGCCATGAGGGGTCATGAATCACTGATTCATTCATTAGTTTAGAAAAATCTAGCAGATTAAGTGTGGCCAGAAAGGGAATACGGGGTTGCGACACCTGACCCCATCCTCTCGTGAAAGATTGTGCATTAGGAAATTCGTTCCATCCATGATTCTGGTGAGGACTAAAACCTTGTCCGGAATTATAAGACTCTCCTCCAGGATGATTCATAAAATATGGATTGGGCATCATTCCAGCGGAAGTGTTTTGATAAGGGTTATGAAGTTTTCCCCCAGTTGGATTATGTCCAAGATGGGGGTTGTTAAAACTGCCCCCAACTGGATTAGATCTAGGTTGAGGGGTGACCAAACTGTAAGAATGACCTCCTCCAGGTGGGAATCTAGAGGATTTAAGTGGATTCGTCATGCCAAAAGTATTGGTTGGAATCAACACCGAGGGGATAGGAATATAGGGCGAAACTTGTCTTCCAGCTGGGTTATTCCATCCATCCGTAGAAGGATTAGACCCGGGGTTAAGAATAGGGACACTCCCTACATTAGGATTTTCTTGGGGAATATGAGAACCACCAAACGGGGAAGGAGTGTAAGGAGGTGTAGTGCCCCCAAGTCCAAGGCTAGCATTATGGCCAGCAGCTGGGATGGAAGTTGAAAACTGCGAGGTGAAGTTAGGCATACCATAAGAAAATAGACTAGAAGCCATGGGGATGGTATGAACATTGTAACTTAGTGAGTGGCCAAAACCTCCAAAAGGGTTCGAGGCAAGATATGAAGCATTAACTATAGGTCGAGCCATAGTACCAGTGTAAGCCTCCGACACTGCAACTGTAGGGGTTGCTGGTGTCGAAGGAGTGCCATGAATTATAGTGGGATTGGGAGTCAAGGAACTCCAAGTGTTCTAAAGACTAGACTTGGTACTCATCCTTGCAGGACCACAAGTCTGAAAAGTGGATGTGTGTGTACCACTATTGATAACTCTACGCCTTTTAGAAGGAAAGGACTTGAAAACCAATGGTAACTATAACAACCAACGAGACCTTCGAGGAAGCTATTCCAACTCCACGAAAAACTTATGACATGTCCACAAATAGAAATATATCCTATGGCCAACTAGTAGTCAGAGAGCATACCAAAAATTCAAACGGCCAATATGCATGCAAACAGGCTAAAGTGGTTAAGTGGCCTCCCTCGCTAAAGAAGGTATGTCTTGTCCAAGAGGGACCTGAGACTCCTCGCTAAAGTTTGGAGGTAACAGAATTAGTTATAAGGGCCCTCGTGGGCTTAACAACCAGTCGGTCAGATCCCCCCAGAGAGGTAATTCTCCATAAAGGTTGTGTGTTGTTTGACCCTTATCTAACTCAGGGTACAAAAGAGTAACCCCTGCAAGTAACCTATGAGATACCTAATTCAAGCAACTAATAAACCAATGTATAATTGATGCGCAGGTGAGAAATCATAAGTCTGGATCACCGTATAGGCAAGGTAGCAAAGCCTGAAACTTTGAAAGCACCACCTCCCACAAAGGTATGGGCACTAGGAAGATCCTCAAATATGAATAAATCCACAAAAATATCTTTGATGCTAGGTCAGTATCCAAGGGTTATCCCTTCAACTAACTTCACACGACCTCGTGATTAACTCCAGTGTGAGTGAAGCCTCCTGATATTTCCAATTATACAATGGACTTCTCAACTCCATGTCTCAGACACCTATGTTGATTTAATTTCCTTGGAGAAGTTTACTCACAAAATCCTATTCCAAGGCACTAAATCCTAAGCTAGTTTGTGCACCCTAAAAATAAAATCATGACTAATCAATTTTAGTTTAAAGTGTAAATTTTATTGGCCGTGGTTACTCAAAATGGTATGGAGGTGAAACTCATGGTGTTATGACTCTGCGAGAAAACAAATATGGATATAATGCAAAATCTATCTTTAACTTTTCAATGAATAATATGCTAATAAAAACAGTGCAGTCTTCAATTTCAAATCTGCAATCCAGAAGTAAAATATGATCTTTCGCTAAATGTGCTAAGCTAATGAAAAAATTCAAAGACAAAAATGCCAACCAAATGCAAAATGCCTATTTTTTGTATTTTCAATATTCTAAAAAGAAAATGAATGGACTGACAAGCAACTTGATAGATGAATTCTACAGTGTATAAAAGAAGTAACTCAAGAAGAATACTAGGTAGCCAAGCAAACAACACAGAAACCAAGGACAAATTAAAAATAGAAAACCAAGAGAAAGACTATGCCAAAAAATTCAACTCCAAACAAGCTTCCTGTCATCCCAGATAATCTCAACAGGCACTACAGAGACCTAAGAAGGCTCAACAATCTTTAAATCCTACCCAATAGTCACTCAACCAAGAAAATAAGCAAGGGGAAGTGGTATACGCGACTATTCAGGAGAATAGAGTGTATATACGCCTCTTGCAGTGAGACATCAAGCATGTATACATGATTATCAGGGAAAAAGGGGTGTATATGATTTAAAACAAGGTTAGGAAAGGGTAAAAGGATGAAAACTCAAACTCAGAGTGAACAATATCTATCAAGCACTGATACGACAAGAAACACAAAGGAAAAAGAGCAATGTAAGAAGAAAAAGTACTTCAACCCTTAGAAGGAAGATCTCTCCCCAATGGAGTTTCCATTTCTATTACAAGGGAAAAAATCTCTATGGCCAAGGGTAAACCACAATAGATAGGTATGACTGTAGAAATCAACTCAATTCCAACATATGCTATATAAACTAATGTGAAATATAAGAAAGAGACCTACCTCGATCCAATGTTTGATGATGTTCCATCGTTGAGCACATTGACCCAAAGCTTTATACCTGTGATAAGTTCTCAACAAACAATCAAAGAAAGTATATAATGATGATACAAAAGAGGTTAGCATATTAGATAGAATAATCCATTAATAAACATTACAAACACACCCATGGATAATAATCATATATTTGTAAGGTACCAATAGGACGGGAAAGGAGTATTTCTATTAATAATTGATCAACAGAAGTGTCAACATTACAGACTTCCGTGTCGGCACGGTTCAAAACCAAGAAACCAAGTTCCTTCCAATTGGGTCCCCACCTCTTCAATCCTCCACCAAAGGCAAGCTCATGAGAAAGAGGCAAAGAGGCCCTCTCAATAATAAGGGAAGAGATTGGGGGCTAAACACTGTGTTCACACTTGAGGGACAAAGGGATGCAGACTCATATGAAGTAATTTCTCCAGAGTAACTTTTCTCTCAAATTGAATGCTTTCTCCTTCTTTTCCATAGTTAGAAATTGTGCTCTTATAGCCTCTAGAATGCAACTGAAGGGTCGAGTCGGAATGTTTCCAGTATATGGAAGGCCAAGGATCAGAAATATTTTTTCGTGACATGGAAACTTGACCTCATTTTATATTTTCTCGCACAAATCCCAATATACATGAGCTGTAATAGAGAAACAAGCGTATACGCCTCTTGCATAGCAGTTAGGGAGCATATATGTGAAAAAATGTACATTTTTATCTTTGGATTCATCAAAAAAGGGATGAAAATTCTGCATAGGGAAATGGAAAAAGGCCCTTTATGCAAGATAGAAATGGTGAGGGAAATATTTCTATAGCATGGCCCTCGCTTCCTTGTGAATTTCCCATCCAGTTATGTGTTGAACATATTTCATTTTGTTGAGTTTTGGCCATCAACCATCCACATTTAAAACCAACATCCAACCTGTGACACAAATAACTGATGCATATTGGGCTTACTCTCTCTGCAATTAGATAGTGACTTCTAGTGCTAACATTTATGGCATTGTTGTCGGGGACAGATTAAAGATTTTCCCCAGGATTGAACGACAAATATTACTGGTTCTTAAGGTGTGTTAGAACTTAGTACATCAAGATTGTAGTTGTGCACCTGGTGACTCCACTTAGGTGACTCCATTGTCTCAACTCCTTTGTTTCAGTGTGGCTTCTTCTGGCTACACCTGGTAGCCCTTGGGAGTACATGACGGTCAGATCTAGTCTTTGATGGTGAAAAAAGACCAGAAACATTCATTCTACACATCATTCACCTGGAAAATCCATGGTTGAAGGATCGATTGTTGACTCCATTGGTTTGAGATGGAAAAAATCCAAGCTCGAAGGTTTTCTCCCTTTAATTTTTCGGTTGTTCCTGATTTTCCAAATTGTGTTCCTACTCCAAATGAATGGGCTGATGTTTTGCCCATATTTAAAGAGAATAAATAGGATATCCATGCTCAGCATCTCATTTAGTTTAATGAAATCACGCACTAATGGGAGATACATCATGAGGATGTATTAATGAAAATGTTCATGTTCTCTTTAGCAGGGGATGCTCGTGAGTGGTATCATTCTTTAACCCCTTCTAGCATTTCTTCACTGGGAGAATTTCATGTATCTTTCAATGCTCATTGTTAGAAGTTTTATCCCTTTGAGTTAATTTGTCATATTTGTTGTGAGGGATACAACGATTGTATTCAAGATACTGTTGCTTCCTACGTAGGCTGTGAGGATGAGCGTGATGACTTGGATCAGAAATCAGTTCTTTCTCTTCCCCGATAATTTGCATCATAGGAAGCTATAAGGATGAGGACTATGAGGAAAATCATGCTTTGAGTGAGTTGGTAGAGCTGGTAAAATAACTCTCTACCAAGATAGAAAAGTTCAAATATGAAGAAAGCAAAGAGGATTCTCCAGTCCTTGGGGCATAGGTTCTTGGCAGCTCTACTGAGGATGATGATGGAGATTTCATAGTTCTATAGGTCTTGCATTCTTCTCCTGATGTGCCTGTTGTCTCAACCTTTGATGATTATTTAGATGAGGAGCAACAAAGCCCTGCATCTCCATTTTCTGACCTGAGGAGAATCCAACCTATGTATGACAACTATGGATCAGATTCTGATATGGAGATGTAGGATTTCCAAGAACATACATCAGAGCCCCGTCCTCTATTCATTAGCGAAAATCATCATGAGGAAATCAACCATCCTGGGTTTGTAGAAGACCAAAAGAAGAACTTTCCCATGGGCCATGTTTACGATGATTACGACTCTGACCCTTGGGAGAGACAATAAGAAGAAAGGGAGCAACAAATGGGGAATTTTGATTCCTGTCTCGAGCCTGTCAGCGAGAAACCACCACCTGGGATCATTCAACCTACATTAACTTCTAATCCACTTGTTCTTACAAGAGATATTCAACCATGTGTGAGCATCTGTGGATAAGATCAGGTTGTATGTTACAAATTTTCTAGAGTTTCCACTCATTTTATGAGCCTATCAGCGAGTACATGGAGCTGCATTTCCTTCATGCCTTGGAGACACCTAGATTTATCTCAACTTCATCCTTTGGAGGAAAGATGAAGGATGTAATCGTTCTCCTTTCATGGTTGCATCATCTGTTATCAATAATTGACAAAGTAAAAGAACTTCAAGTCAGGAAGTTACTTGAATGGCTATGGTGGAAATTTTCTTTCACCTAGAACCACGTAAAAGTCAATTATTTTAGGAATGTATATAAATAAGCTCCTATCAAGCCCATGTGTGTTTATTTTCATTTTTTGTTTTATCGGTTTGTTTCCCTCAACAGGGTGTTTTGAGCTTGACTCCATAGCCCACTGCATAAGGAGATTGGAGTTGTAGAAGGAGATCTTAGAGCCTTGCAGGGAGGGCTCTATCCCCCATAGAGCCTAATGTTATCACACATTATTGTATGGGGTGTTTTTTCCTTTGGATTTGGCCCTTGGGTGACAATATGTGAAAAAAATGAGCTAAAAACCCACTAAATACCACTTATCCTAAGTTTTTATGCCCGAGCGTGTGGGGCTAAGGGGCGCGTAGATATAAGAAGTTGATATCTGCGCGCTCAGATATACGACGC
>SNQJ01S0078803.1:35809-47770 GCA_010110895.2 Picea sitchensis
CACTTGTCTCCCACTCAATATTTCCCCCTCTATCTATCACATCTCCCACTATTTCCCCGCCTCTCACCTCCTAACATGTGTCTTCCACTTCCCCTCCATGTCACCTCCACTTTCTCCTTCCCCCCTTCAATTACTCTCACCTGTCGTTTCCTTTTCCACTTCTCTCCATGTCACCTCTGTCATGTCGTCATGTCCCCCTCGACGAATCACACACCACTACAGCCTCCCCTTTTCCCCCATGTCCTCTCCCTACGATGCATCATCCCGCACCTTTACACCTCAGTGCCCACGCATACCCATTAGCCTTCTAGTCACACCCATCACCTCATCCTCATCATCTCCATCCATGTCCATCGATCGGGTCCCTCTACAAATGTCTAAGGAAGCAGTAGACGACCAAGGAGAGGCTTCCATGTATCCCAGGTGCCAAATTTGACTTGGATTGTCCTGATCCCGATGAAAAAGTTATGAAGCAAGGGAGGTGGGTGGAGAATCATATCCCCCATGAATGAAAGGTTAGAACCATCTGACCATGAAGTCAAACTATCAGCTCAGGTGTTCTGAGATCGCATGCACAGAGACACTGCGTGCACAGTCTGATAGAGCAGAGACACTGCATGCACAGTCTGATAGAGCCGAGACACTACGTGCACAGTCTGATAGAGCAGAGACATAGAGGCAGACATGCAGTCCAGACTGTCAATATCATGTTTGACAGATGAATTCGTGCACAGAGGCAACTGCAGATGTAGTCTGACTAAGAAGACGCAGTGCCATTGAAGCTCGAGCATGCCTCTAAATGGAGAATTTTTTGAGTATATAGATAGAGTTCTGTGATTTTGTAAGGTTCTCTGGTTGGGAAGAGCTCCCAATCTGTAATTTTGTTCTACTAGAGTTGTTCTATGGTTATGTAATCAACTTGAGACTTTCATGTTAATAGAAGTCAGCTTCCCTCTTTCTATTTTTTTTGTAAAAGTTGCTTAAAACACTTGGGCATGGATGATTGAGTTGAGGATCATTATACTTATGTAATGGAGGTTTGACTATAGAGGCATCGTGGTTAGTTTTATTCATTTACCTGTGTATTTGTTTCCTTCTTACATTGAATGGATCAGGCATGGAGGATCCACTCGAGATGGTACAGTTGCAGGATGATGGAGGTTTGATCATATTGCAGTTGTGACTATGTCCCTTGCAGACATATTTTGATGTCTAAATTTGAGCTCAAGAATTATCTTGAGCTTGGGTTTTCTCCTATGAGTTGCTGGAAGGCATCATCCCCAGAGAAGTATCCTTCACCCTTCTCTTAATTCTTCCCTCTACTCTCTCTTTAACTCAATTTCCTAACTGAAGTTGATGTGTCCCTCACTTCCCTGTGCATTTCCCATCTAGTTCTGTGTTGAACATATTTCATGTTGTTGAGTTTTGGCCATCAACCATCCACATTTAAAACCAACATCCAACCTGTGAGACAAATAACTGATGGGTATTGGGCTTAATCTCTCTGCAATCGAAGAGTCACTTCTAGTGCTAACAGATCCAAGTGCTATAGAGATATTTATTTCTACTCCAATGCTAAAGAGAATTAAGGTAAAGGCAGTCGAGCAAGAGGATTTTAAATACGTAGAAATGGCTTCGAGTGCCAAACAAAAGTTTGGAGGAAAGGTTACGATTTGTAGCATTAAATTGGGAGATTTTGTAATGAAGGACAACCTATATGTCACAATCTTAGGATCTTATGAAATAGTGATCAATATGGACTGTTTGAAATCACATGATGCGATACTCAACTGTAAGATGAAACGATTAAGTTTAATAGATGATGTGGGGCAAAGAAGAGTGATTGTAGGAAGAAACCGGAGAGTGTCCTTGAGGTTCATTTCTTCCCTACAGTTATAGAAGAGAATGTGCAAGGGATATAAGTTATATGAAATATTAGCACTAAACAAAAGGGGAGAGGAGGAAGGATTAGAAAACCTTCTGGTAGTACGATAATTTGCAGACATGTTTCTAGAATAGTTACAAGGTTTTCCACCAGAAAGAGAGTTGGAGTTTACAATTGAATTGAAGCCTAGAACTGAGCTGATAACAAGAACGCTATATCAAATGTCAACACATAAGTTATAGGATTTGAAGCAATTGAATGAATTGTTGGAATTGGTAATTATATGTCCAAGTATGTCACCTTGGAGTGCACTAGTTATTTTCGTAAGAAAGAAGGATGGATCATGGATACTTTGTATTGAATACTATCAATTGAACAAAGTGATGATCAAGAACCAATATTCATTGGCAAGACTAGACAATGTTTTTGATTAGATGAAAGGAGCGACGGTGTTTTCAACTTGATATCAGGATATCACTAGTTACAGATTAAAGAGGAAGATATCCCTAAAACCACATTTAAGACAAGATTCGGTCACTATGAGTTTACAGTCCTACCGTAAGGACTGAAAAATGCCCCGGGGGTATTCATGAACTTGATGAATGGGGTGTTTTGTGAATACTTGGATAAGTTTGTTCAAGTATTCATTGATGATATACTAATATATTCTCAGATGAAAGAAGAGCAATGACAAACATTTAAGATTTGTACTATAGTGTGTACGAGAAACTATCGAAATGTTCTCTTTACCAATCAAAGATTCATTACTTAGGGAATATCATATCTGGTGAGGGTATCGATGTGGATATAGTGAAATTAGAGGCTATTATAGAATGGCCTGCACTGACAAACATACAATAATTATGTTGATTTATTGGTTTAGCGGGATATTACCGACAGTTCGTCGAATTTTTTTCGAAGATAGCAAATCCGATCACAGAATTGCAGAAGAAAAAACAAGAATTTTTTATGGACCTATAAATGCACGGAAGAATTTAAAAGGCTCAAGGAGTTGTTGATAACAATGCCGATACTAAAATTCCTCGACATGGACAAGGAATTATTGGTATGCACATATGCATCCAAGGAAGGTTTAGGAGAATTTTTGATGCAAGACGATCAAGTGATCGCTTACATTTCAAGGAAATTAAGAAGGAATGAGGAGAACTACACAACGCATGAATTATATTTATTGTCAATTTTCTATTCCTTGAGAGTTTGGAGACACTATCTGATTGGATGAAAATTTGAACTAAAGACATATCATTGTGGATTGCAACACATATTTACGCAGAGTGACTTAAACATGCGACAAAGGCATTGGTCGGAATTACTTAGCAAATACGATTTTGAGATTACTTACCTAAAAGGTACGGTGAATAGAGTGGCAGACGCGTTGAGTCAAAGACCATGCATATTCTTAGTAATACCTCTTCAGACGAATGTTTGAGAAAATATTCTAACTATACAGGTTAACAATGACTGGTACAAAAGGGTTAAGGAAAATATTTGACAAGACACCATGATGGTACCAAAGTTTGAAGGTTATACATTGGAGAATGACATATTGATGAGGCATAACAATAGGATTTACATATCTCCTAACAATGAATTGAGAAAATTAATATTAAGCAAAGCTCATAGAACTATGTACATGGCTCATCCAGGAGTCATGAATATGAGGGTAGACCTTAAGCCCTTATACTTCTAGAAAGGAATGAAATCGGGCATAGTTAGTTACATGGTGAGATGTCTATAATGTCAGTGAGTGAAAGCTGAACATAGACATCTGGTAGGATTACTAAAACCACATGTTATTCCGGAATCGAAATGGGAGGTCATTTTGATGGACTTTATAATTGGATTGCCACTAACAACAAGGAGACACCACTCGATTTTCATGGTATTTGACACTCTTATAAAGAGTGCACACTTTATTCCTGTGTGTACGATGTATCAGGCACCAAAAATAGCTATATTTGTTTTCAGCAATATTGGGAGATTACATGGCATACCAAAATGGATCATATCTGATAGAGGATCAGTGTTTACAGGACGATTTTGGACCAGTTTCCAAGAGGATTTGGGGACACAACTGAACCTTAGTACAACATATCACCCTGAGACAGTTGGGTAGATATAAAGAACAAACCAAATTTTGAAAGACATGTTTCGTATGTATGTAATGGACCAACATAAACGTTGGGAAGAGTTATTGCCACTAGTAGAGTTTGTGTACAACAACAACTATCAAGGTACCATAAATATGGCACTACTTGAGTTTCTTTACGAGCGACCATGTCATATGTCATTGATATGGGATTGACTTGAGGATAGGGTCTTGGTGGGACCATAAGTGATCCAAGAAATGGAAGAACAAATTAAAATGATAAAACACAGGATTAAATAATCACAAGATCGACATAACATTTATGCTGATGTGCATCGCATTGATCGTAATTATGAAGTCGGAGACAAAGTTTTATTGCGGGTGAAACTGCACAAGAGTTCAATAAAGTATGGAAATGGCACTAAACTCTCTCCTAGGTTTTTGGGACCTTTTGAAGTTGTGGAAAAGAAAGGACCCGGGGCCCATCTACTAGCCTTGCTTAATTCTTTGAGGTGTATGCACGATGTTTTTCATGTATCTATTTTGAGAAATTATGTTAGTGATCCTACACATGTCATTGAAATGAGTTCCTTGCAGGTGTCTGATGAGGGTGCTCTCACAGTGGAGCCAATATGCATTCTGAACCAACGCATTTGACAGCTACAACGTTGAATAGTCTATCAATTCAAGGTCCAATAGGACAATTGTAGTCCACACTAAGCAACATGGGAGGACTCATATGATATGCATCAACAATTTCCTTACTTATTTGATATATTATACATATATATCTTGTCAGATACTTTTATTACTGCATTTTATATATTGTACAGCTTTGGGACGAAGCTTAAAACAAGAGGGGGTGTATGTAACATCCTGCTCTTGCGAGCACATGTTATCGAATTATTCTTTGAGGACACTTGCGTGCAAGTGATCCGGTTATAGTACATGGTTATTTGTTTCTCTTGTGAATTTTTACGATGGTGTTGATTCTTGTGATTTAATTTTATTTGATATATATGTATTGAAATATGCTATTGATGATTTTTCCCTGAGTGTGCAGGACACTTGACAGATTGTGGATGTTGATGGAATTAATGAACCTCCTTGGAATCCAGATTGAGTCAGGGAGTGGATTGTATTGGTTTGAGTATTTTATTTATGCATATGTGACATATTATTGAGTATAGTATCATTTTGTATATGGATCAATGACAGTGTTTTGTTAATGAATGCAGACTGACAAATGCTTGTTAATATGACTCACATAAGGAGTAAAGGGGTCATGCACATAAACTGGATATTGAGGGAGAGGTGTGGAAGCATCCATGTCACAACCTACTAGCAATCCTGACATGGCTTAAATTGTAGGTAAACGATTACCTAGTTCGAGAGGTCCATGATGTCTTGAGAGAAGACTGAGACAATCGCTCATGAATATATCTAAGGGGCATGCAATAAGGCAGAGTCCTTATTCCTTAGAATCCCTTAATCTCTCACAAGGTCTCCCGAATGGGGTGTTGACTCTAAGGGTTGGAAAACTACCAAAACTAGTCAAAGGTGAGTGGCACCCTTGGAGAACAAAGATTCATCTTGAAGGGCACGTCGCGTAAATAAAGCTTGAGTCAATGAATCTAGGTGGCCTAGAAAACCTTGAAAGAATAATTATAAACCTTGAAAATATTTAGGCCTTGTCATATATGAATAATTAATGAGTAATTTATTAATTATAAATTCCAAATGAAAGTCTAATCCTATTCAATAAAAAATTAATCCTAAGTCTAATTTTTTGTAAGGAAACTAAATTAAATTATTCACTAAATTAAAAAGGAATGAGTTAAACTAGTTTAAGAATTAAGTAAAACAAAATAAACCTAAATATTTTATTTAATACACATATGCAAGAAAATACCAAATTGGAATTTAAGATAAGGAATAAAGATGAGAGAATATGCGTATGCATAGAATGGTATCTAGAGTCTAGCTACAACCAGTCTAACTAGAAGAAGACTCTTATTTTAACTCAACTCAAATTTAGTAATGTGTCAGTCATTAAATAAGAATCTGGGGAATAAATATACAACTTGGAGCAATTTAAGGATCACATTTAGGAAAGGTGAGGGAAATTGACTTTTAATTAAAATAAAATAAGTAATTACTTGTGCAACTTGGGGGAGAGGGTGAAAATTTCTAATTTATTAAATTAAAAATAAAATAAAATAAAATGTGGTAGGTGTCAGTAAGGAAATTCCTATAAATAAAATGGTCTAGATGGGAATGGGATCACACTGGTTTTTGGTAAAGTTATGCTGCCAAATTATTTTGACTAGTTTTACTTGTGAGAGTTTGGATACCCAGCTTGAGAGAGAGTGGTGGATTTACCTTGCGAGGAAAGCTGGGAGCTAGAGTATTATGGGTTGTGTGCATGGACCCTTTGCATCTCAGGGGGATAAGGGGGAAGAATAGTACCCCTAGCATTGGCTTGGAGGTACCGGTGAAATCTATACAGTTAGCAAGCAGTAGGCCGGAAGGAGCGCCATCGTGGAAGAACTTTGAATTGTCTGTCATTGGTTACGGCATATTATTTGAAATTTGTAATTGCATTGGTATTTTTAATTGTATAATTGATTTTTTACATTTGCGTAACTGCATTGAAAATTTTAGGATTGAATAGACAAGCTCCTTGATGTTTTCATAAATTCTAGAAGCGGATTCCTAAAAATTTCACTGTCAACATTTTTCTCAACTAAATAAATCGAGATTATGTTTTAAGTTGTGTTCCCTCTCCAAATACATAATCAATTTCTACATGCTCGCATTTACACATAGAATGCACACATATAATTTGATCACTTCCTTTTTAGTTTCGAATATGAACTTGAATGTATATATATAAGAAACGTTTTAATCGTTGTCAGTCAAAATTTGATTTAGTCTTGATTTAAATTCCATGTGGTTTTTTAATTAAATTAAAATTTAAACCCTGAATTTATTTCTTTGGTTAGTCATTGCTAGTCTAAAATCCTTGATTCAATGATTCTTTAAAGATCTTTGAATAATATAGGAGAATTTGAATCTGAATGAATGTTTTACCATTTTGAAAGGGAATGTTTCGTTAATAATAAAATCTATTTCAGTGTTCCGATGAAATTGTTATTTATCCCCTCAAAAGAGTGATTTTATTAGACAAAAATGGTGAATGATAGGGTTTTTTGAATTCTGTACCAAGTAGGTATTCTATTGAAAAATCGATATCGTCTGGAGAAAACAAGCCTAATGGATATGCTCATAAGGAACCCTTATGATTGTTGTGTGATGTTGAATGTGGAAAATATGCTATCATATTGCATCCATGTCAATTGGAACTTTTGTCTCTCTTTCTTTATTTTCATAGTCCTTTTGGAATGGTTGAACTCTACCTTGATATCCATGATTGTCGGGCGTGAGCCTTTTTTTCCTCCACCATGAGATTCCTAGAAGTGTAGATGCACTATCTCAATGCCTTCCATGGCATTAAACTAAATTGTATGGGTGCACTAAGGTTGGCAGGATACCCTTGTCCCTTGACCTCTCTGCATAAAAATTAATTAAATAAAGTTTGGATGCCTTAATGTTTTAGAACAATATCTTCAATTCGGGATTGAATGCATTTTCCTTGGGGATTCTCCCTTGTCACCCTAGGGTATAGGCACTTCCTTAGACTTGGAAGTAATGACTATGTTTCTTTATTATTGTCAAGGTGTCATCCTCGGTCATTGAAATCTTATTTTCGCTACCTTGGTGCCCTATCCCAGTCTTCATAATTTTGGATGTTGATCTAGCTTATTGACTGACGAATCTACTTGCATGCCACCACATCCAAGGATGGACACTTGTAGAACCTCACTTTCTAGATCTCTAAGTGTATCTTGTAGGAATAAATCCTCTCTATCGATGTTGAGGTCAAATCCTAGAAGTCATTTAATATCTCCTTATGGTTGTTGTCATCTCTTAAGAAACCCAAATGAAGTGTTTACGTAAACTTATGGTCTGAATTAAATGAGAATTGGAATCCTCGTAAAGATATTACCAACACCAGAAATCTTACTACTAATCGATATTTCAAATCTTCCCTAAATAAATAGTATGAATTAAGTTTCGACACTCATGGTGATGTAAGTAGCATTGAGTCTGACTTCACTGCTAAAATATTGTGGTTTTTCTTTGGCCCTTTTAGTGGTTTATAAGCTATATTTGGGTTCTTAAATTATTATTTAAATGGGATTTGGGTCTTCCCTTGATCCTTAAACCATGGACATGCAAGTGGACATATAAGGTCCTTATTATATTACTTTAATGTGTCATGATCTTCTTAGGTATTTAATCAGATATGCAAGACAATATATGAATTATCTTCTCTACTCTTATTTAGGGGTAAAATTTATTATAGTTCCTCGGCCTTAGAAGCATAAGGTACCATTGGAATACTTCTATGTGGTTGTTAAGAATGACCCTCTTAGTTATTCAAGGAGGGTTATGCAAGAAATTGACTTCTTAATAATAGCTATGATGAATGATTTTTATTTGTTTTATAAAATGGATACATGATGTAAACGTGGTGTTAAATTTAAAAGGTATTGCTTAAGAATATTGATATTCTTATGGGTTCCCATGATGATTATGAAATTTAATCTCTTCCTTACATACTCCTATAAGATATTCCTTAAAATGAGATGTATAGTTAATCTACATGAGATTAAGATTGTATTTATGCTCTTGATTTATTAATATTTATGAAATATCCTTTTACTCATTTACACTCATTGTTGCTTGAAAAATGATAAGTATAGTAGAATATCCTGTTGCGCCTTAAATAATTGATGATTAGGTGAGATTGATGATATAGTTTGGATTGTGGTTTATGTTGGGCTATGGGATTTAGATACCTACTTGTTACTTAGAAAAGTCGCCAATCCTGAGACCTTAATTGGTCAAAATCAATCAGATGAATCTTGGACTTGAGTGTTTCTTATGTGTCTTGGAGGTCCTAACCATGCATGATAGGTTGGGTGAGTATTTTACTTTAATATTCAGTGATATGGTTGATCAATTACTATTATCTTTATTCATTTGATCGTGATGTGTTGATTTTCATCATTATTAATTATCACAATGCGTTAATTATGTGTTGTTATTTTTTATGATGATGAGTTGATCATGATTCGTTATTAACTATGTGGATGTGTTGATTATGAGTCGTTATTTATTATGATGATGTGTTGATTATATTTTGTTATTTATTAGGATGATGTGTTGATTATGAGGTTGTATTAATCATGTTAATGTGTTGATTATGTGTCACTATTAATTATGTTAATGCGTGATTATGTGTCATTATTAATTAGGATGATGTGTCAATGGTGTTGTTTTTTTTTGACAAAAACGGTTATGTTGCATTAATCGACATTCTGGCCAGCCATAATTTGGAATTTACAAATCCGAAGAAGGTTGGTGACCTCTGACAGTGCTTCCAACCTTCTAGTGAATGTCTTGGGAGACCAGTTCCCTTTGCTCCTTGAGCTAATTCGAGAATAAGACAAAAAGTGCATACATGAGTAAATTNATTTTCATACAAGATCAACCAAATACAATACTTAGCATACATAGAAGATTCAACTAATACTTACATATTTTTACATATTTTTTTAATAGAAGATTCATAAAGTTGGTAATAGAGTAAAAAATTGTAAAACCATTTCATCAAAGTGTATAGATCAAAATTTATTATTATTATTTATAATTAATCATTTTAATTTAATATATTATAATAGTTGAATAATATAAATTAACAAAATCTTTGGAAAAAATAAAATATAGTAATTGTGATTTTAGTAAAGAATTATATTATAACTTAGTCTTGTAATCTTTGAATAATAGGAATTAATAAAATAACATTGTTATTACCTCATTATTATTATTAGTTAATAACTATATCATAATGTTAGTGAATAATTATATCATGGTGTTATTATTACAATATATGAAAAAAAACATAAGTATTCAAATCACAATCATTTAACTCATCATATGTAGGTATTCTTGTTTGCAAACATGTTTAATCAACATATTGTATCTTGTTGGACAATAAACAATTCACATTGAATAAGAGTTAAACATTATATGGCATTAATGGTTATAATTTTTTACAATCACTGTGAAATTGTAGTGAAACCTACAAAGAGAATCTAGCTAGAAACAGTGAACACAAAACTTGCAAAGTTGAGAGAAGAAGAGAAGAATCAAAGACAAAGAATGAAAGAATTGTATT
Source organism: Picea sitchensis (assembly GCA_010110895.2). NCBI lineage: Eukaryota > Viridiplantae > Streptophyta > Pinopsida > Pinales > Pinaceae > Picea > Picea sitchensis. The sequence continues at coordinate 46,112 of SNQJ01S0078803.1, forward strand.
TCACACTATTCCACACTCAAAGACTGAATAATTTACAATAGATATAATCTTCATGCTCAAACTAATGTGCCATATTAGTCTTCTAGAGAGATGTGGACATACACCGACAAAAAAATGAATGAAGTGCCACGTAGTCCTAATTAATCGGCCATGCAGACATTTGTTAACTAGATCGCACAACTGGAGTGGATAAAATCTCATGCATGCACGTGTAGAGCTCTCCTAGCCTCATGCATGTGAAGTGCGCTCTCTTGGTGATGATCTGAAGGTGAGCATGCAACACTTGGTGATAATACTGAGGTTGTCATGCAATACTAGACTCCACTAGTCTAACTGAAGTACAACTAAGTAATGACGGAAGAGGATGTGGCGCCCTCATCTAGGGGGAATATTATCATATAAGGGAGAATATCTCTAACCAAGGGGCACCATAAACATAGACAAATGAACTTAGGAAATAAATACTAGATGGGTGTGTAATATCTCCAATAACCCCCCTGAAGCACTACTAGGGAGTATACAATGAATGGGTCCCAGCAAGAAGCCATGTTGGGTACGCATTTTACAATGCATCTAAGTAAAATAGAACATTGAAAAAGAGGTAAGAGAGAAAATATCATGAGAAACCCCCCCCCCCNTTGAAAAAAAAAGACAGTTGCTAGGAAGTTGTGTCCTTCGCCCCAACAAGGTCTCGCAAAAAGTGGAAATTTATGCTCAGTGAAAGTCTCCATGAATATCTACGTAGTCTGTTGAAAATAGGGACAATATTGCAAGTTAATGATCTTGTCATGTACCAATCCTCTGATGTAGTGCATGTGGATCTCGATGTGTTTTCCTCTTTGACGCTACATTGGATCTCTGCAAAACTTTAGTGTGCTCTAATTTTCACACGAGATGATAGTCGGGTGATGGAATAGGATACCAAGCTCAATAAGGAAATGTTGTATCCAAATGTTTTGAGTTGTGATGTTGACCGCACCTCTGTATTTGACCTTTGTTGGTGACAAAGAAATCGTTGATTGCTTTTTACTAGACCAACAAATGGGCCCAGATCCCAAACTAAGAACATATTTTGAAGTGGACTTATGATATGTGTTATCGCTAGCCCAATATGAATCAGTGTAGGTGATGAGATACAATGTACATAATTTTGTGTAATGAATCCCATGGCTAGTGGTACCTTGGACATATCTGAGGATGCACTTGGCATATTTCAGTGCAACTCATGTGGATCCTCCATGTATATGGAAATTGTACCCACTATATATAAGAGATATGGACAGGAGTGAGTAAGATAAAGGAGAATCCCCACTAGGTGGTGATACTTGGTGCAATCGACCAATGGTGTATCCCTGTCATCCTTAAGATTTAACCTGGATAAGAAAGGTGTGGCTATTGGTTTGTAGTCAATCATGTGAAATCTAACCAAGAGATCTCGTGCATACTTTGACTTAGCCATTCTATTCCCTAAATTAGCTCGATTGATTTCAATACCAAGCAAGAAGTGTAATAGACCCATATCGGTCATGGAAAACATGTCATGCAAAGTTGTTTTGTCCACAACAATTTTTTAGGCTAAACTACATGTGATTAATAGATCATCTAATTGTTGATACTGAGAGGGGGGTGAATCAGTATCAAGTACAATTTTAAAAAACT
>SNQJ01S0078803.1:47780-67385 GCA_010110895.2 Picea sitchensis
TCCAAGTAAAGTAAATTATATCATTGATATAAAAATATTGAGGACCTACATGTCAATCATGAAGCATGTTGTATTTTCTACAAGTATTCAATAAGGTATCATGAACCTATATAGGTACTTTAAAAAAATGATGGGAAAAAAAGGAAGCATTAACTTGCTCCTTTTATTTATGAGAAGAAGGAATACATAGAATTACTACAATATTATAGGGAGAAAGGAGTTGGCACCAATAACAAACCTGATATGAAGAGTTTAATGTAGAGATTTATTACAGATATGTTGCAACACATGAATATGCGTGACCCACAACTTATTTTGTGGTGATATGTGAAGACATCATACAATGAGGAGTGAATAACTACCTCAGTTTGATTAGAACAATTTGTGGATAAAATTGTGTAGAGAACCTCAACTAAAAAGAAAAAATATTCAATAAACTTTTCCAAATGTGACTAAGAAATCTATAATCAAAATCATAAATTATAATGAGTGGTAATCCAAATTGGCACAATATATGTTGGGAAAGAAACTTAACATCTTTGGAGGCATCTATAGTTATGTTGCAAGGTATAAATGTGGCCCTTTTAGAAAAATTGCATACAATAATGAATATATAATCATCCTTCCAAAGAGTAGTGAAAAAATCACTTATAAGTTACATGGATATGGATTCCCAAAGTTGTGAGGAGACTCTTCACACACAACAAATCTAGTATTTGGAATATGTGAAATATTAGAAGTAGATCTACTTAACCAATCAATAATTTTGTTAGAGATATTATGTTTTTACTTATTAAGTAGATGAAGTTATTGAGCATAAAAAGCCATTTAAGATTTATTTTCATCTCTTTGGATTTCTAGTGTTTGAGGGTTACTATCTTATGAGAATTCAAAATTGTGGGAAATTTGTTCTGATCATTTATCCTATAAATATCCTTGTATCAACTGTATTTTTTGCACGAACAAAATCCATGGAGGTTGCCTTCCCCAATATGAGAACATAGGTTGGCCTCAAGCATCTTGATGAATATCTTTTACCAAGAACTTTTATTACTGGGCATCAAGCTACAAGAGGTGATATTGTAGTCTATGGCGCCATTAGCAAAGTCCCCGGACCTAGATTCCCTAATGTATCTCATTGGTACAACTATATCAATGCCCTCCCATATTCAAGTTTTCCTGGTGAGGATATTGGTGTTCAAATAGAAGGAGCAGCTCCAGTTTCTACACTAATTGTTGAGACTACAATTGAGTATCCTCCTAAATATGGGTAAGATGACAATGAATTGGACCTTTTTGGAAAGGAGACTGAGGAAGAAACGAAGGAAACAATAGAATGAGACACAGATTGTATAAAAATTCACTCATCAATATCTAGACACAAAATTAAGGAATCCCAATATCCAAAAACATTGCTTAGAAAGGAGGGTTTCATACCATGGGTTTCTCCATAGAATTTTGCGGCATCTCCAAGGGTTTGTCCGGATAGGGAATGCTCCTCTGCCTCTGTCAATGTATTCACTCCTGTATTGAAATGACTTGAGAGGTGTAGAATAAGTGGGAGTCATTTTGATCTATAACCCTATGAATCCTAGAACATCAAACTCATATCCTATAAATTGTAAATGATATAATATATAATACAGTATAACCATTTTATTAACTAGCATGCATAACCTCTATCAAATTGAATACTTAACCCCTACAACACATGCAAGAAACTATAACCCCCAACCTTTATATCCAACAACACATAAACTTTATTAACCCTTATAAAACCTAACCTTTATAATTTCATTAACCCCTAACAATTAATCCCCACAACACTTATCCTTTATACCTTAAATGTAACACAGAGAAACCCTAACCCTTACCCATAATAACCTTGAACCCCTATAATGTTAACTATATAAAATTTATAAGTACTTACACCTATAACCCCTAATGATTTAAACATCTAATATTTATGGTCCCTAACCCCTTGACCACCAATCCCTAGTCCCTATAACTGTAAGCCCCAATAAGGCCAAGCCCCTAGAATATCTAACCCATTGCATTAAGATATTTTAAAACTACAACCATTATATAAACATGTTTATTGTCTAACCTTTATCCACTAACACCCATATCCCCATAACCATTAACCCCTATCACCATCCATCCCTATAACACATAAGGCATAAACCATATGTCCCTTGTAAAACTATTTAACCCATATTACTACTAACTTGTAATTGATATAACCCAAAAATACTAACCCCTTTAACTCATAATGCCTAGTAATCCTTGTCAACCCTAATCCTTATAACCCTTAACTCATATTTTTTACAATACTCAAAACTAGAACAAAATAAATAGTCGCCATCACTGATAAAACTTCACATTAGTAGTCAAATCCTTGCATGGAGGGGGTCCCTTGTCCCACAAAAAAGGGGTTTTCATACACCAATTTGCGCCTAATGGTTAATAATATGTGTATACTACTTGGAGGTCATATATTCAAATAAAAATGGGGCTAGGGTATGTCACAGAGGTCATAGGTTTTTATATTTCACCCCTCAAGAATGCCAAGGGCCATTTATTAACATTTTTTTCAAGGTCCATATAATTTGGTGTTTAAAGACATAATGATGATGCCCTTGTATCTACCACTATTAATTGTATGTTATATGTTGCTACGGAACAATCCCTTATTAAAAATGCACATAGTGCACCTTACATCCACTTGGGGTTTGGAAAGGCTATAAAGTTCCCAAAAATAAAACAAATATTAAATTTTACCTTATGATGTAGACAAAGTGGCCTCAAAACTATAAAAAAAAAATACATCAACCATAACATTGATGGACAACAGATAATTGTTTTATCATCATGTGCTAATATATCCTTGCTATCACTAGGGTCCTAGGCCAAGTATGCACCAATAATGGCAAAGCTTTGAACCAAAGCTTGTTTGAAGTGGGATATAAATGATACAAATGAGCATGTTATAAATTCAAAATGAAAACGAATAATGGGATATAAATGATAATCAAAATACAAGAATAGCCTGAGATCTACACTTTTTGAGGATGGTATACCCCTTTGGAGGGATGTTTGAGCATTTATTCTACATGAAATTTTCATTTTCACCTTGGATCTTGCACATTTGGAGGCTGACATCATGCCTGAATGGATGTTACTTTGCATTGATTTGATCTAACATGTGGGTTATGAGTTGGAAGTTGGTTGATAATGAGGTGTGACCCTATTGATGACGTAGATGATTTTTGATGATATTTTTCATGTTTTTTGGTATTTATATGACTTTTGGAGATATCGTACTCCTTGAAGAGATGATGTCACCCTTGAGGAGATGATGTCACACTTCCTAGGTTAGGGAATTATTCCTTATAGCCACATGTGTGAGTCATATTTGAGGTTGGAAACCCTTCCATATTGTCAAGGAATGAGAACAATCCATCCATGTCTAATTTCATTGCATACATATAACGAGACTAAGTGTGAGTCATATTCAGGGTCAAGTACTTCGGTTTGGCCATTCCACTAAACAAAATGTGCTGGTGTCACATGGAGCTGAGGATTTTGAGCTTACGTAACTCAACTAGGATTCCTAGCTCTGTGGCATTGGTGACAATGATGACGGTATGATAATGATAAGGATGATGATTGTAATGTCAATGAAAATGATGACGATGACGATGAAAATGATGATGACGATGATGATGAGGAGTAGGATGTCAACAATGTTACAACCATACAAACCGATAGCCCATAAGTGAAAAAAAAAAAAAACACCCAAATATTGTGGTCCCTACTAGTGTCATAGAGGATTGGTAGTATGGGTTATAGATTAGAGTTTCCACCTTTGTCATGTATTAATCTCATATTCCATGTTAAATTTTTAAAGAATATAAGATATTTCATGACAAATTCCTAGTTCAAGGTATTCTTCTAAACCTTGATGAAGAGGGTACAACCATACTATAATATAAGTTATGTATTATGTTTTATTGACTTGTTTCCAACAATAGAGGGCAAGTCATGTTAGTGTTATATTGAGGAATCATGTTTTGGTTTTCTAAGTTAGTAATGAAGTAGTCATTAGGTATGTTTAATTATAGCTAATTAGGTGTAATTAGTCATAAGTGGTTCCACTGTATTCATTCTTTGCAGAAAGAGGGAAGGTCAAGAGGATAAAGATACAACTAAAAGAAACAATATTTAATTGAGATAGATTTCAATGAAATAAGGATGTCAACAAAGAAATAGAACCAATATGTATGAAAACAAGTGTTAATGAAAATAATAAATTACTATATCACTATTATGTAGCTAAACAATGAGCATAACATAATTTCAAATAGTTAGAAAACTAAAAAACAAATGCATGACATGATTATGCAATAATTATATAATCCATGTGAAAAGTAACTTTACGACCACCCTATTTATGTAACATGTTGGACCTCATATTTATAAAAATTGTTTTGTATTACAATATTAAATATTCTTTACAATCATAAACATACTCTAAGAACATGTGGAGTAGGAAAACTCTAGCATGGTTATATTTATAAATTATTGGTGGGTGCATAGTAAAACTCATCATTATGCCAAGAAGGAAGTAGTTATAAAACACATGTAGGTTAGGAGGAACATACACATCGAGGGCCAATTTGATAAAAAAATATGGTGGAGATTATCTTCTAGAGTTTAGAGGCCATTGAACAATGAAAAGGTCGCATTATAATATAATGTGCACTAATTATAAGCATGCACTTACTTAGATCATCGATAGTCCTTTCCCTGATTTACATGCCTTGCACTAAGAAGTGTGCTTTGGATAGCTCATACTTGTTGAGAAGAACATTAATAATGGGAGATAAGTTGTCATGTGCGATTTCACTTAGTGTTTATCATAAACATGATATTGATGCTTGACACCTTGAAATTTTGTCATTTGAAAAAAAATTGTATAATGTATAAAATTATTGAAATATACAAGAAATTACAATGTCACAATTAGTTTGATAATGTGAAAATAAGATTTCAATATCTAAGTGAGTTTTAAAAGACAATATTAATCAATAATCCTTCACTAACGAATTTCATATTCCATCAAAAAATAACTTAAATTAATTATTCATATCGAAATTTGATGTTAGATTTATGTATTGATTCATTTAGTCCTTCACAATAATTATTCTATAGGCTTGTTGTTTGTTTGTAAAGTTATTTTTGTGAGTCATGCTTGAGTCTGGAAACCCTCTCATACCATCATTTCATGTGTCTAGTCTAACCATGTCAAGTTTCAGTCCATACAATAACAAATTGAAAAAAAATCAATGTTGTCCCCATTCACATGTCATTGATATTCATTGATTTCATTTATATTTCCAAGATATAAATGATGGAAATGGAGAAGAATCCATGCATATATCAATATAAACATGGATTCTACCTTGAATATGAAGCTAGGAATGCAACAAAAATTCTATGAGCACATCAATATCCAATCTTGGAATTTAATGGAAGCATTGATAAGTACAATGGAAATGGAGAGAAGAGAAGGATTGATCTTACATTTGAGCATCCAATGAAAAGTGCATATAATATGAAATTCAAAGATAAATCTAATTGTTTTTCTACACATACTACTCATTCCAAATGCCATGAAGAATTTGTTCTTCTTGAAGATCCAATTATAGCGTGGATGGAGAAATTTTTCCAAAAATAAGAACAACAAAGAACATATAGGAAATGGGTAATTTGTTACCTTCCAAACTCTAATAACATCTAGCATCCCATAAACCCTCTTCATCCATGGTTCTCATAGTCTTATCAAATTGCATACATGATTCCATTGGAGGTGCCATGTACACCTAATGGACCCACTTGCCAGTTAGGTTAGGTGGGTAGGTTATCCATTTTTCTTAGTCAATTCCCTACATTTTCCTTTCAATATTTCTATCATTTAGCTTATTTTTAGGATTATTTCCAACAATATTATATTATGTTGTCATAAAACAAAAAATATAAAAAGAAGCAAAGTTTTGACTCCAAAGTACAATTTTTAAGGCATTGGTTTACTCACCCTAGAGTCTAGTTCTTGGAACCTCACAAGGAAGAGACATCCCACAAAAGGAGTTTTTGTTGTCACCTAAAAAGGCTCACTACCCAAAACCATATCAAATTTTAGTCCATATAAGCAGGCGTGCCTTATTTTTGGTCTTTTATAGAATAACCAAAGAATATTTGATTTTCGAATTGTTTGTTTGAGTCATGTTTGAGTCTGGAAATGCTCCCATACCATCAATGCATGTGTGTTGTCTTAGCATGTCAAATTTCAGTCCATAAAAGCACAAATTGAAAACATTTCAACATTGGCCCCATTCACATTAATTATTCTATAGGATTTTTGTTTGATTGTCAAAAAATTGCACAAGCTTTGTCAGTGATTTGATCTTATCTTTGATTTTTTCTCTCATCTAAGATATTGACCATATTCCACTTATTGGACACCCAATTATATACCATTATTTTATGTGGGTATAATATGAGTAATATTTGAGTCTTGAAACCCTCCCATATCATCAAGGCATGCATCTAGTGAAACCATGTCAAATTTCAATGACTACAGGAAACATTTGAGAAAATTTCAACGTTGGCCCCTGTTGAAATACTGAGAGGGGGGGCCGAATCAATATTACCCTTTTTCAACAATTAGTAGTTACTTTTATATTTTGTTAATTACCACAATAGATAAACAACAGACTTGTTTGTAAAATCAATTATATAAATATAACTAATATGAATTACAAGTATTTTATGAATAGTGAAGGACACCGATCCTTTTTAGAGAACCAATGTAACATCCTTCTCTTTCTCGCACTAAGAGAACTTATTCTTTGAGGACACTTGCTTGCAAGTGATCTAGGTTATTAAACTATTGGACGTTTGATTATGATTATGAGGCATTATGGATGTTATTGTATGTTATTTTGTGTATTTACATAGAGTGGTGCTATTGACTGGGTTGTCCTGAGTGTGAAGGAATTTGGACCTCGAGGATGCAGAGGCATCGATGAAACCCCTTGGACTCCGGATCGAGTAAGGGAGTGAACTATTGGGGTTGATTATTGTAGATATGACATATGTACATATGATTAGATGTTATGATGATTAATTATTATTGCTAACATGATTTGTTTATGATGCAGGCTAACGATAGCTTGCCAACCAGACTCACATGTGGATTAGAGGGGTCACACACGACAACCAAAGACGTTGAGGGAGAGGTGTGGACAACAACCCTACCACAACCTACTAGCACTCCTGCTATGGATCAAACTATAGGTTAACGATTGTGTAGTTCGAGAAGACCTACTATGCTGTGAGGGCAGATTGTGACACTCGCTCATGATGATTCTAAAGGGTGCACAATAAGGCAGGGGCCTTATTCCTTAAAGGACCTTTGTCTCCCACAATATCACCTGGCATAGTATTGACTCTAGGGGTTTTTACTGTCTACCAAGTCATTCAAGAGGCGAGTGGCACCCTTGGAGCACGTAGTGCGTCCTGAAGGGCACGTCGCGCAAGGAAAATGGAAAGAGGCTAGTGGCACCCTTGGAGCACATAGTGCATCCTAAAGGGAACATCGCACAAGGAAAATGGAAAGAGGAGAGTGACACCCTTGGAGCACCTAGTGTGTCCTGAAGGGCACGTCATGCTTTTGACAGGTAAGTGAATAAACCTAGTCGGCCTTAAAATGAAGGACGTGATAAGTAAGGTTTAAAAGCAATTTTCCCTAATAAAAATGTTGCCCAACCTAGGAAATTAAAATCTAGGTCTAAGTGATACTTGTGGTAAAAAAAAATGATAATAATAATAATCATAATTAAGCATGTGATGAGAAGGGGGTAAGAAATTCAATTAATTTATTAAAAACAAATTACTTTGGGGGATTAAATTTTTAAAAAAGAAATGATTGTTTTCTACATATGTTAATTAAATTTTATTAATTAAAAAGAGAAAGAGGTTGTTTTCTACACTTGCTAATTTGAGTTTTAGATAAAAAAGGGGGAAAGAGGGAAACTTATAAGAAATAGGAAACTGAGGGAAAAAGGGGAAACATAAAGAAAAAGGGAAACGTAAGGAAAAAGAAGAATGACTAACTTAGTAAGGAATCTTGCCTTTAAGAACTTTCTAAATATGAACTCAAACAGGAATTTAGTAAGGGCGTAAGTCATTTAAAATGTGTAAGGAAAATTGGGGACACCAAGGAGCTAGGGATGATTTTAAGGATGGAAATTTGTTTTAAAATGTAGAAATCTTGGTGAATCTTACTAATCCTTCATATGCCAACTATAAATGTTTGGCGATATTTTTGTAAAAATATTCAAATTTATAAGGATTTGATATAGTTTTTATAAAATTTTGGCGATTTTTAAGGTAAAATAATTTTATCCTATAGATTTGGCGATATTTTTGTAAAAAAATATTCAAATTTTTAAAAAAAAAAAAAAAAAAAAAAAAAAAAAAAAAACTATAAATGTTTGGCGATATTTTTGTAAAAATATTCAAATTTATAAGGATTTGATATAGTTTTTATAAAATTTTGGCGATTTTTAAGGTAAAATAATTTTATCCTATAGAATTTGGGCGAATCATTTTTAAAATAGCGAATCTTGTTTTTGGAAAAACCATGGAAAATTATCCCATGAACGAAATTTAGCCCCTAAAATCATCCATGCAAGGATCGATTTTAGGAATGCTTTTAGGTGGGTGAGGGAAGTAGGAGAAATTAAATAATTAATGAAAATAAATTATGGTGCAACTAGAGGGATGGGTGACATGTGTACAGGGGAGGTTTTTCTGAATTAAATTAATTGAAAATAAATTAAATTAGAATTTGGGAAAGAAATCACTTAGAAACTCTATAAAAAGGATGGAGGAGGAGAAGTATGGATCTCGTCTTGATGCTTAACATTACGCTACTGAAGTTTTGACTTGACTGACTTATCTTGTGGGAGTTGGGATACTCAGCTCAGTTAACGAGTGGTAACTCGGCCTTGCGAGACAAGTTTGGAGCTAGTTGTTCTTTGGTTTAGTGTGCATGGCCCCTTTGTGTCTCTGGGCGCTCAAGGGGAAGAAGAGTACCCCTAGTGTTGGTTGGGAGGTACCAGATAATTCACATCGATCGGCAAGTGGGAGCTAGATGAAGCGCGCGCGGGACAATGACTCAGAGGTGTCACCTTGGGCTACAATACACATGCATTTATTTGAATAGTAGATTGTTATTCTTCTTGAGATTTCATTACTGTACTTCTATTGTGTAAATAAATTTATTTTACTCAGAGTTTTTAATCAAGAATTTAAAGACATTATAGCTTTACGCTCCTTGCTTTTGATTTGATTCCCTTGGCAACTCGATCCCCGATTGTTGTGACTGTTATGTTTTGTTTTACTGATTATTGTGATTATATTGTGCTTTATATTCTTACCTTATCTTTAGGTCATCATTCCATGCTTGAGCAGTCAGCCAGGAGCCGAATCGACAATCCTCCCTTCGGTGCATAATGACCTATAGATTCTAATGCCCTATTTTTTTGTGTATGGATGATGAGTGAAGGATAATTTAGCACAGCTATCTACCCCTTTCTTATCTATGTGTTTTCACCCTTATTTTCCCAGAATTCAACCCACTCTTCTTGGCACCTTACACCCAACGATTTGTATTTATTGTTAGCACAAAAACTCCATCATTTACTCTGCAATTTATTATATTTTGATGGCAACTAAATCTGAGTTTTTAATACATTTGGCCTGCGAATTTCCTCTGCAATTTAATATATTTTGATGGCGAAATTACCTTGCATTTTCACTACATCTGGCCTTTGAAATTACTCTGCAATTTATTACATTGATGGCAAATTTTACGCTGCATTTTTTACTGTTCCATTGATTGTGAATTTACTTTATTTTACTTTTCTTTAGGTGCAAATTTCAATGCGATGTTCATATATATTTGACTGTGAGTGACCATTTTATTGTCTTCATCTTACCCAACCCTTACCACAACATGGATTGCATCAATTGGCATTGACTGGATTGGTTTGAATGGCTATTTTCTATACCTCTACGATTGTAGTTATGTTTTTGTTTTACACTATGAATTATTATGCAGCGATTAAATGAATGTATTAATTTCATAGAGTTTTTACACAATGATTATTGGCATCAATTAATTCCGTAGAGTTTTTAAATTCCATTAATGTATTTAAATACTACGTGTTGCTAGCAGTGTAATTTAAACCAGTGATTTTAACTTTATTATGACAACCATTGTAATAACAACAACATTCTGGACAACAAACTAATGTTGTTTATATATATTCTATTGACAACAAAATTAGATGTAAGGTGCAGTGATACCATCATTAATAAACGATAGCAATAAGATTGAGTGCGTTTTTTTCCCCTGAGAATGATTGTGTTTTACCATAAGATGATTGATTTTTTACCCTGTGAATGGTTGTGTTTTACCCTATGATTGACTGCGTGTTTACCATGAAAATATATGTGTTTTTAATATGTCATGACAACAACATCATATTTTCTTGCTCGGTGATTTCATCTATATTTGTGCCAGCCATACCCTCCATTTACTGAATGTGAATTGATTACTCGTTGACATCATTTTATATAAACCATTTATCTCTGTGTTGGTTAGACAATATTACCTCTATTCTAATTAGAAATAAAGTCTTTTGACAGTGTTGAATATACATATCTAAGTTTTATTTAAAGCATTCTATATATAGAGATCTACAACATACATTGAATATATATAGTGATCTACAACCTTATAAACATAGAGCGATATATAGTTGTCTAAAGGATGGCAATATAAATTAGACAACAATATCATCATTTGCATCCTTAGTGTTAAAATATTTATTATCTATCATTAGTGTTAGACTTATTAATACATAGCCAGTTTGATAGACAAGATTCATAAGATGATAGTGAATTTATATGTTTTATTAGACAACATTATCATGTGTTAAATAAACAGAGATGTCATGTAGTTAATAGAGAGAGATACTACTCTTTTGGTAGAGAGCATTAGTTTATATTATTGGATAACAATAGCATATAATTTTTAGTCAATGAATGATATTGTTTATGTTCAAGGTGAACAAACTCCACATAAGCCATCCTCATAATGGAACTTTTAATCAAACATATTACATACATTTAAGTACCTCAACTAACATATCTTTTAAAGTAAATTGAACTTGAAGAAAAATAAAAGTATATTGTGATAGAAATTATTAAATTTATACTAATACTAAATGATGCAAAAGTTTAAGAATTATTGGATTTTTATTAAACAAAATAGGAGTATCCTTTGTTACACAAAGTGATAAATGTTGAATTAATAAGATTGTTAGACATAATGGTTTGTTGGCATAATAGTTCAATTTCTTGCACAAGATTAATGGTTGAGGGATTAGTAGTTTTAATTTCTAAAAACAACTAATAGTTTAACAATTAATTGGTGACTATGCGCCTTGCGCCTTAAGTCAAGATGGAAAGGGTGGTTGGTCATAGTCGTTTCACCTATAGGCTTCCTTGTAGGAAACAAGAATCCTCTGGTCATTCGTGTAATTTAAATTGAGTGTTGTCATATTGCATCCTGTCGACATGATGCTTGGGTGTGTGGGTATAGTCTTCTTGACATTTATTTCGGTCTCCTAGCACATGCGATTTTTCTTGAGTCTGTGGTCCAGAAAGGCTATGTTGTGTCATGGTTATTGTCACGCCTATCACCTAGCGATGCATGATACCTGTTGAGGGGATCATTGCGTGCCCTAATGGATAGAGGCAAATGATAACTTGGCCAGATTTTGTGCTTCCCGTTGTGGGCATCATTCGTTGTAGTTGATGTTGGTGCTTGGGTTGTAATGCCTTCAGGTGTTGGTTTTGCACACCATTTAGGTTTATAGTTACTAGTCATCAAGGACGCTGTGTTAGGAATGTGGAAGTTTTCCTTTATCTTGTAGGTGTTGTCATGTTTGTTTCAGGCAGGTAGTCATTTCTAACTCTCTTGATTTTCGCTTGTTTCGCCCAGTTTCCCGTTGTGCTAGTGTGTTGAGTCGTTGTCGTCAATTTTTTGATCTGCATGTTTGGTGTTCATCGTCAAGTTGTGTGGTACAATTTTTGTCGTCATTGCCATCCTTCCTAAAAACAAAAAAAAATTGGCACTTTTTTCTCCGCTTGTAGCCATAATGACGGGGGTCCTTACATATGGTATTGACCCGCGACTTGGGATCATTACGACTTTCATTGATTTGATTTCTAATTATAAGGTTGCTAATTAATTTGAGTTGTATTCATGTAGTTGATCATGGTTAGAGGAAATCACAGAGGCAGATGATGGGGTGCTAGGGGAGGAGGCGCGACGCCTCCAGTAGAAACCAGGCCTGAGGGTTCTAGCCCCCAAGGAGACGAACAAGTTGTCAAGGAAGAGAATATAGTGGTGGGTGATGTGGTTGGGCTGATGAGGTCCTTTAAGCGGATTTTTGAGGCACTGATCAGTCGTTTGGATAGAGATGAGGCTAGGGCACTAGCACCCCCTGAGGGTCCACTGTGTGCTCCAGTCAGTACTGGTAGCATTCACCGTGAACTTGAGAAGGTCAAATTTCCTGAGTTCTTTAGTTCCCCAGATAGCGTAGCCGTTGAGGCATGGTTGGAGAATATGGCGATGTGATTTTCACTTCGTGACTATACCTCCAACATGAAGGTCTGTATCATGGTATTTAAACTAAATGGGAGTGCTCTTCTATGGTGGAAGACACTACTGCCACAATTGAACATGGTCATTGAAGACGTGTCATGGGAAATGTTTGAGGAATGGTTCTGAGAGAGGTACCTATCATAGGAATTCATTGAGTGATAACTCAACGAGTTCAAATCTTCGTGACATGGCGACCGTAGGGTTCCCGATTATGATGCTTGTTTTATGAAGTTGCTTCGGTATGATCTGCACCTCAATAATGAGAAAATTAAGGTCAATAGGTTCTTGTTTGGCCTTAATGTTAGCATACGTGCAAAGGTTAGGATTTTGATGCCTCATACATTGCATGATATCATCCAGAAGGACCTCATAGCGAAGGAGGAGCTTATCAGCAGGGGTCAGAAAAGGACTCCAGCGAGACCAGCATGGTAGGTGTCATCTGGTGTGCAACAACATCAGACACCAGCCAAACATACTCTAGGATATTGTGGCTTCCAGAGAGGATCCACTTTCACTACACCTCGGCGACGATCACCTCAGCAGAGGACTCCTTACAAAGGATCACAATATCAACAGTAGTGTCATTCGCAGCCACAACAATTTAGGCCTGTTCAATAGAACAGACTAGGATTCTAGGTCGATGGGCCATCGAATTCTACTTCAGGTACCAGGAGTACTGGACTGAAGAAGGGGTGTTGGACATGTGGAGAACCACACTACTAGCATGACTTCCCAATGGATAGGAATAAAGAATCTAGATCAACTGGACCCTCTACCGTGGGAGATTTGGGAAAGGCCCATCAGATTCATGCAGTGGGGAATAACCACCAGGTAGAGCACCAGTTGATTGTTCTCGATACTTCAGGTACCGTTGTTGACCAAACCCTTAGTATTTTGATAGATCTCGGTGCTACCAAGAGTTTCATTTCAGGTGTAGTGCTAAAGAGGATTAAGGTAAAGGCAGTCGAACATGATGCATTTATCTTTGTAGAGATGGCTTCGAGAGATAAACATAAGGTTGGAGGAAGGGTTATGGGTTGTACCCTTAACTTGGGAGAGCTTGTCACCAGGGACAGCTTGTACATCATGATCTTAGGATCTTACAACATCATGATCGGTATGGACTGGTTGGAATCACATGAGGCGATACTCAACTATAAAATGAAACGATTGATCTTGGTCGATGAAAAGGGATAAAGACACGTGATTGTAGGTCAGAACCAGGGAATTTCCCTGAGGTTCATCTCTTCCTTGTAGTTATGGAAGAGCATGCAGAAGGGGTGAAAGATTTATGTGATCCTTGCGCTAAATGAGAAGGGAGTAGTGGAAGGTCTAGAACACCTTCTAGTGGTGAGAGAGTTTGCATACATATTTCTGGAGGAGTTACTTGGGATGTCGTCAGAGAGGGAATTAGATTTTACCATAGACCTTAAAATGGGGACTAAAGTGATAGCAAGAATGCCCTATCGAATGTCGACCCTGGAGTTACAGGAGTTGAGAATGCAACTGAAGGAGTTGTTGGAATTGGGACTGATATGTCCTAGTGTGTCACCGTGGGGTGCACCTTCTATTTTCATATGAAAGAAGGATAGGTAGTGGACAATCTACATTGACTACCATCAATTGAACAAGGAAACGATCAAGAATCAATATTCATTGCCAAGGATTGATGATCTGTTTCGTCAGGTGAAAGGTGCGACGGTGTTTTCAAAGATATACTTGAGATCAGGGTATCACAAGTTACATATCACAGAGGATGACTTCCCTAAGACTGCATTCAAGACAAGGTTTGGACATTACGAGTTTTTTTTTCTACCATTTGGACTGACGAACACCCCAGGGGTATTTATGAGTTTGATGAACGGGGTGTTTCACGAGTACTTGGACAAGTTCATCCAAGTATTCATTGATGATGTTTTGATTTACTCTCGGAAGATGGAGGAGCATGATGAGCACTTTCGCTTGGTACTAAAGTGTCTGCAAGAGAACAAATTTTATGGGAAATTGTCTAAATGCTCATTTTATCAATCGAAGATTCACTACTTAGGGCATGTCATCCATGGAAAAGGTATCTCCATGGATCCAGCAAAGGTCGAGGCTATTATGTAATATCCTGCATCAATGAATGTCTTGAAAGTGCGTAGCTTCATGGGTTTAGCAGGATACTATCGATGATTCGTCGAGGTAGTTTCGAAGATAGCAAATTTGATCACAAAATTGCAGAAGAAGAAAAAGAATTTTGTTTGGACTGAGAAATGTGTGGAATCATTTCGGAGGCTCAAGGAGTTGTTGACAATAGAACTTATAATAAGTGTCCCTGACATGGATGCATACTTCTTGGTATGCACTGACGCATCCAAGGAATGCTTAGATAGAGTTTTGATGCAAGATGGTCTAGTGATCACTTACATCTCAAGGAAGTTGAGAAGGCATGAGGAGAACTATGCGACGCATGATTTGGAGTTGTTAGATATTGTATATGCCTTAAGAGTGTGGAGACACTACCTTATTGGATGAAAATTTGAACAAAAAATGGACCATTGTGGACTACAACAGATATTTATGCAAAGCAACCTGAACGCGCGACAACGACGTTGATCAGAATTGCTTAGCGAGTATGAATTCAAGATTACTTACATAAAGGGAACAATGAATAGAGTGGTTGGTGCATTGAGTCTGAGACTATGCATCTTTTTGGTGTTTCCTCTTCAGACGAATCTATGTGAAAATATTCTAACTTTACAATGTGACGATGACTGGTACAAAGAGGTTAACGGTTTTATCAAACAAAACACAATGATGGTAAGGATTTACATTTGACGATGATGGATTATTGATATTTAAAAATTGTATTTATGTACCACCGAACGACGAGTTGAGGATTTTGATCTTAAACGAGGCTCACAGAGCAGTGTACATGACTCACCCAGGAGTCACGAAGATGAGGGCAGACCTTAAACCCTTATTCTTTCGGAAAGGAATGAAGGTAAACATAGTCAACTATGTGTCCAGATGTCTAGAATGTCAGCAGGTGAAGGTTGAACATAGACATGCAAGAGGATTACTACAGCATCACACTATTCTAGAATCGAAATGGGAGGTCATTTCGATGGATTTCATTGTTGGATTGCCACTAACGACAAGGAGACACGACTCGATTTTTGTGGTAGTAAACACTCTGATGAAGAGTGCTCATTTTATTCCTTTGTGTATGACGTATCAGGCACCTGGCATAGCTAGATTGTTCATCAGTGAGATTTTGAGGTTGTATGGCGTGCCTAAGAGGATTATATTCGATCGAGGATCGGTGTTTACTGGATGATTTTGGACTAGTTTCCAAGAGGCCTTAGGAACCCAACTTAACTTTAGTACTGCGTATCACCCTGAGAAAAATGGGAAGATCGAACAAAAAAACCAAGTCTTGGAAGACATGTTACACATGTACATGATGGACCAATAGAAGCATTGGGAGGAATTATTGCCACTGGTAGAATTTTCTTATAACAACAGTTACCAAAGAACCATTAAGATGGCGTCTTTCAATTTTCTTTATGGGAGACCATGTCGGATGCCTTTGAGTTGGGATTGGCTTGCGGATAGGGTCCTGGTGGGACCAGAAGCGATCCAATAAATGGAATATCAAATGAAAACAATAAGACAAAGGATCAAAGAAGCATAGGATCGACATAAGAGTTATGTCGATGTGTGTCGTGTCGACCGTAGTTACGAAGTTGGCAATCGAGTCTTCTTGTGGGTAAAACCACATAAGAGTTCAATCAAGTTTGGAAAGGGAACTAAAATCTCTCCTAGGTTCATGGGACCTTTCATGATTGTGGAGAGGAAGGGGGCCGTGGCCTATCAACTAACCTTATCTGATTCTTTGAGGTGTATGCATGATATTTTTCACGTATTTGTTTTGAGACATTATATTAGTGATCCTACACAATTTATTGACATGAGTTCCTTGTAGGTATCGGATGAGGGGGTGCTCACAGATGATCTGATCTGCATTCTAGATCATCGCATTCGACATCTACGACGTCAAATAGTAGATTAGGTCAAGGACCAGTGGGACAACTATAGTCTGCACTCGGCGACCTAGGAGGATGCATATGATATTTGCCAACAGTTTTCATTTTTGTTTGATAGATAGACTTATGATACTGTGATACACATTATTTTGGCACTTATATACTATGAAAATTTGGGACAAAGTTTAGACCAAGAGGGGGTGTATGTAACATCCCACTCTTGTGTGCACTGAGTGAACTTATGTTTTGAAGACACTTGCTTGCAGGTGATCCAGATTATTATACTATTTGTCGTTTGATTATGCTTATGGGGAATTATGGATGTGATTATATGTTATTTCTTGTATTTACATAGACAGGTGCTATTGGATGGGTTCTCTTGAGTGTGCAGGACTTTATACCTCGAGGATGCAGAGGCATTGATGAAACCCCTTGGACTCCAGATCGAGTCAGGGAGTGAACTATTGGGGTTGATTATTGTAGATATGACATATGTACATCTGATTAGATGTTATGATAATTAAATTTTATTTTTGACATGATTTGTGTATGATGTAGGCTGACGATAGATTACCCACCAGAATCACATGTGGAGTAGAGGGGTCATGCATGAAAACCAGATACATTGAGGGAGAGATGTGGACAATAGCCCTGCCACAACCTACTAGCACTCATGTTGTAGCTCTAACTGTAGGTTAACGATTACCTAGTTCGAGAAGACCCACGATGTCATGAGAGCAGACTGTGACAGTTTCTCACGATGATTCTAAGGGGCACACAATAAGGCAAGGGCCTTATTCCTTAGAGGCCCTTAGTCTCCCAATAGATCACCTGGTGGAGTATTTAGTCCAGGGTTTTTTTATGTCTACCAAGTCAGTCAAGAGGCGAGTGGAACCCTTAGAGCACATAGTGCATTCTGAAGGGCATGCCACGAAAGGAAAATGGAAAGAGGCGAGTGGCACCCTTGGAGCACGTAGTGTGTCCTGAAGGGCACGTCACGCAAGGAAAATTGAAAGAGGTGAGTGGCACCCTTGGATCACCTAGTGTGTCCTGAAGGGCACGTCGCAATTTCAACGGGTAAGTGAATAAAACTAGTCAGAATTAAAATGAAGGACGTGATAAATAAATGATAGCAATAATACCAAGAATTAGTTCTAATAACGATACCAATAATACCAAGAATTAATAATTCTTGGCATGTACACGCATGTAGTAGTAGAGCAGGGCACGTGGGCCTTTATAACAAGTGTTTTTAAGAAGAGTTGTTTCGTAGTGCTTTAGAAAAGAAGGGATCTGAGATGTCCTAATGCTAGGTAAGCATGTATGGTGAAAATTAGGGTTATAACAGATGCCCCCTAATGTGTGAGGTCAGAAGAGCATCTAATGGCCGAAATAAATTACCAATCTTTACTGATGTGCTGAACAAGTGAGCCCAGAGACCAGATATTGGGAGGCACCATCTGCAAAAATAACAATTGTCTTACCAAGGCGGGCATACCCATGCTCAGGATAAAATAAATGAATGGCTACCAATCCAATACACTGTATATCCATGTCATATAAATGTATAAAGTGTAGCCACGAACAATACACAACAGAGCTACATATCGAAATCAAAAAGATATACATGTAGAGTATCCATCTTCTCAGAAGATGATAAGGCATGATGGCTAGACATGAGGTCTTCAGAGCTTGAGAAACAACTTCAAAATCTTCAAAACTCGGGTAGGAGTGTAATATGAATGTATGACTTCACTACCCAAAGGTATTTGACGACTCGTCGGTCATGGACTAGAGAATCTTGATGATCAGACTGGAGGCTTCATTGATTTTGAACAAAGACTTGATTGGACGTTCAGGATGGCTGGGTATGAGGGCAGGAGACAAACTGCAGAGGGGCCGACTCAGGCTTGGTAGAAACTTCCCTTAGACAACATCATGACAAATGATGAGACTTAGGCAGTATGGAATTAATCATAAGTTTATGAAGCAGGAGGCAACACAAACTCTCCATATGTTTGGAATAATAACCAAATGGAGGAGGACACAGCTCTATGTAGAGAGAACAACTTCCTAAGGTTGTATTACATCCCATAGTTTGACGAACAAACGAACATATGTGCTTTATCCAAGGACTACTTATTGTGCTTCCAATAAAGAAAATACTTTTTCCTTCCTCTTTTTGGGGTATATTTGATTTTTTTGTCTTTTTCAATGATTTTGGAAAAATGAATAAAGGACTGTTACATTACAATAGAGGAATGAGTGTTACAAACATACAAGTTCAAGGCATAAGGACAAGACTGATGTTCATAATAATGATACTTGGGAAAAATCCTCCAGGGGCCAAGGGTGTTAAGACACAGAGGCAAAGTGCTACAAGGCTTGCATATAAGGTATGATTCAGATGGTTCAGTTGGGAGAAACATGGAGCCATCATTTAGACCAAAGACACCGGTATGCAAATGCGGTTAACAAAACACACAATGGTAACATCCTTTGATGTAAGTTTAACAAGCCCAGAGAAGGTAAGCTTGGTGCTTTTTCATATTTAGAGAGTCTGAAAAGATGTAAAAGGAGACTCGATTGGGGTGCCTTTTTCAAAGGTAGTCTCGTCAGTTCAAAAAAGGGGTAAACTAGCACCGACAAGACGTCTATTCAAAACCATTTTAACGAGTGTGATAAAGACAAGATCACTCATCCATTTTTTCATTTTTAAGGAGTCTAAAAAAAGATTAACTATGGACTCCGTCAAGAATGTTCTTCTGG
>SNQJ01S0078803.1:67410-83865 GCA_010110895.2 Picea sitchensis
AGGGAGTCTGAAAAGAGCTTAACTATGGACTCCATGGGGGTTCTTTTTTTTAATAAATTTAGTCCCTCAGGCCCGAAAAAGGGTTAAAATGATACCTGAGAGTACTCTTCTAGAGAACTCAATTTCCATAGGGTATACCTTTGTTCGTACAGTTGACCATCCAGACTGAAAAAGAGGTAAACTACTGTCGGATAGATGTGACTTCAAATTTCAGTTTAACGAGCGTGAAAGGCCACAAGATCGCTCGACAATCTTTTCTTATTTAGAGGGTCTGAAAAGGGATTAAAAGAAGACACGTTATATCTTTGGGGAGTCCTGAGGGTGAGGTCAAAAAGGAATCATGCAAATGAGGCTCAAACTCATAATCAGGAGAAACAACAAGGAATCCCGAGCCTATAGTGATTAGAGACAGCATGGACACCATAATGCAACCAGGATCTACCTAGGGAATCCATGTTCCGGTAAGCTCTACCACCAACTTGTGACACTTCTAAAGAAGCATAGATGTTTCCATGTTGCAACTTGATGGGATCGATCCTATGGTAAAGGAAAAAAGACAATGAGATACAAAAGTCAGGGTAGAAACCTAACCTATATGCTCAAGTTAATCATCAGAAATTTTGCCACGGACCATCGAAAGTTACCCAAACTGTGGAGGCAAGCCTCCAAATGTGCCAGCTAGCACCGTCTGCGTACCCAATGAACACCTCGAGTTCACTTGAAATCTACCATAGTGATGAAAGATACATCAAAACGACACATCCATAACACTAAAAAAACTAGAAAGTAATAGTACAAAGACTATACATATGTTACAAAAAGTTACCCATGGTGACCTGCCTATGAGTAATACTTCTTGAGGTAGAGTCCATTTCTAGGCTCTGCCAAGGAATTCCCTTCAAAGTCAACCAGATGATAAGCACCCTTCTTTAGAACCCATTTTATGATGAAAGGTTCGAACCACATGTGTTTGAATTTTCCTGCCCCTAGGGGGTCCTTATCTTGTTCATAGACCAGGACAAGGTCGCCTTCAGAAAAAATACGAGGACAAACGGACCTATCATATTGACACTTGAATTTATGTTTGTGAGCCTCATTGACCAAGGTTGCATCACGATGCTGCTCATTGAGCTGCTCAAGTTATAATAACTACTCTTCAAGTGGAGAAGTGTCTGGCAATAATTGTACTGCCAAATTTAGAGATGGTATCTGACATTCGATAGGAAAGATTGCCTCCAACCTGTAAAGAAGATGGAAAGGTGAAAAACTGGTTGCAGTCTTAACAGACATTCGGTAAGCCCATAATGTCGAGTATAACATCAAATGCCAATTTGACTTGGCTAAGTTGATCGTTCGCTATAGAATGGTATTAAGAGTTTTATTCACAGCTTCTACCTGACCGTTTTCTTGGGGGTAGTAGGGTGACGAGTGTTCCTGTCATAACCCAAGATTTGAAGTTAACTCAGTCATCATCTAGTTTTGAAAGTGACTGCCATGGTCAGTGAAAATCTCCCTCGGGACACTAAACCTTGCTATTATCTGGTTGAATAAAAAGAGAGTTGCAGTCTCTCCATCATCTTTAAACGTTGGCATAGCTTCGACCCACTTTGTGAAGTATTCTATGGCTACAATGATGTAATGGTGCCCCCTTAATGAAGGAGGGTTGCATGTAGTGTAACCAATCCCCCACTTGGTGAAGAGACCAACTGTGATGATAGGAAACATGGGAGCGGGATGTGCCCTCATCTTTCAAGAGAAGATTTGGCACGGATGGCACTTCTTGACCAATTCGATACAATCTTTGATTAGTGTTGGCCAGAAGTAACCTGCTCGTAGAATCTTTTGGGTTGTTGACAACCCAGAAAAATGACCACCACAGGCTTCGGTATGGCAATCGTTAAGCACGATAACTGCTTCCTCGTGAGTGAGACATCGGTGCAGGATGCAGTCTACAACTCGTTGATACAATGTATCATCGAGTATGAGATAATTCTTAGCCTGATGGCGTATGCTTCGACGCTCATCATGAGAAGCAGAGGTGGGGCACTTTAAATTCTGGAGATAGGTAAGTATATCTTTATACCAAGGATCCGTAGAGATTATCAAGAACATAACTCCTTATATAGGTGACTCTTCGGGCAAAAGATCACCTGACTCAACTAGAAGCTCTGAAATAAGTTCTGTGAAGACAAGTGACTTTTTGGATTTCACTGAAATGAAATCTAAGTCAAAGTCCTGGAGGATGACTATCCATCTACTGATCTTTCCACCTATTACCCATCGTGTCAACATATACTGGAATGGATTCACGACAAAAATGATGGTAGTCTTTCAAAACAATGACAAAACCGTTGAACAGCATGGACTGCTACCAATGCAAGTTTTTAGATATGAGAATAATTGAGTTACGGTCCTACGAGGCCTCATCTCAGGTAATAAATCACATATTCTAAGAACATATCATCCTCCTAAACTAAGACCATGTCGATGGTTGACTCTATTGCAGAAAGGTATAATAAGAAGTCTTTGTTATAGTCAGGTGGCCAAAGTAGAGGGGTAGTCGTGAGGGCATGTTTCAATGCATCGAAAGAGAATTGGGCAGCATTGTCCCAATGAAAGGGAACATATTTCTTCAGTAAGCACATAAATCCCTTTGTGATCTCGGCATAGTTAGTGATGAAGCATCTTAAGAAATTCGCCTTGCCCTGTAGACTTTGAAGTTGAAGGATTGTGCGTGGGGGGGGGGAAACTGAATTATTGCCTCAACCTTGAGAGGATCGACCATGATCCCTGTTGTCGACACTATGAAACCTAACAAACATCCTGATGTTACGCAAAAGTTGCACTTGTTTGGATTCAAGCAAATCCAGAAGTAGCGACAACGCTTAAATATAAGTCGGAGGTGTGTGGGATGATCTATTCTCTTGCGAGATCGAGATGCTAAATCATCTAAATAAGCCTCGACTATATGCTTGAGGTCATGGAAAGAAAAAGAAATGGCCCGCTGAAAAGTGGCTCCAGCATTTTTGAGACCAAAAGGCATCTTACGATACATGAATGTACCCCATGGACATATGAATGTTGTTTTGTGTTGGTATTCGGGTTTGATTTGTATTTGATTATATCCCAAAAAATAGTCCATGAAAGAGAAGGCCTCGCAACCCGCACATTCATCAATTATCTGGTCGATGAATGGTGTGGGAAAAATATCTTTGGGACAGGCCTTGTTCAAATCACGGAAGTCTGTACATACACGAATTGTACCTTGTTTTTTATTGACCATCATGGGGTTTGACACCCATTGGGTCAAATGGATGGGATAGATAAAAAAATCTTTTAGGAGTTTCTCAACCTCAACCTTAATGGTTGTTTCTTTCCTGGGGTTGACTGGACGAAGCTTCTTCCAGACATGCTTGGCATCTAGATAAGTTGTGATTTCATGTTCAACTATTTTTGGATCGATGCCTGGCATCTCCTCGTAAGACCAGGAAAAAATGTCGCAGAATGCTTTAAATAGATCTTTGTATATTTGAATCTCTCCGGGGGAGCAGTCAGCTCCAACGAAAACATTCTCCACAATGTCAGGGGTTCTGGAGATATTGATCGATGTGGTTTCAGCGATGGTTTCCATCTTACCCTTAGCATAGACCTCGTGTGTAGCTAAGGGATTAATAGGAAAAGACCTATCTCTAGCCATAGTCAAGGTGAATTCTTTGGCCTTGATTCCACTTAACTCTGCGAGAAAGTATGATCTATGATGAAGATCATCCCAGGGTTTGTACAGACTAGTCATTGCTTCAATTACTGCTTCATCAAAGGAAAGACTAAGTCTAATGAATCGGTGTTAGCGAGAGAACCTTGAGCCCAAATAGGCTCTAGAAGCAGATCGAACTCTTGTGTCGTAGTTGGATCGGGGTTGGTTGAAACTTGTTGGACTAAAGAGTACGCTACTTCAGCTACAGACAAGGGCATGGACATGCCCAGATGCCTTGTTCCCTCCATGATGGTCAATGGGGAAGGAAGAATCCATGGATTGGTGAAGTAAGTTGTGCGAAATGATGAAACTTGGAAAATATCAACCTTATGGTGATTGGATATGAACTTGACATCGCCTTGAGAGGGTGGGTAATCGAAGGTACCCATCAAAGATGGGCACAAACCAACCCCTATGTTGACTACACCTGGTTGAGGATTATTAATCAAGGAGACCGTAGACACTCCCAATGAGGGGTCAAATCTGGAGAAATACAATTGATCAATGGTCACAATCCGGTCCTCATGTGGAAACAACAAGACCCAGAAAACTGTAGCAACCACTTCTTGCATGGCATAAGTCCAACTCCTTCCTAACAAAATATTGTAGTCGAGAGACACGTCGACTACCTCTATCTCAACGCACATGGTCTTCCCTCCCAATTACATGGGAAAAGAGGGAATGATACCATGTAGTTGGAATGAATGACCATCGAAATCAGTGAGAAGAGTGGGCGATGGAGACAAAACAGGTTGGCCAATGGCCTTCCAACATGCCAACAACATAATGCATGTCAAGGCGCCCTCATCAACCATCGTGAAGAAAATATTTCGAGTAAAAGTTTTCATGGGGTGAGCCACTACTAACTGAAATGCTACGTGGTATGGAAGATGAGGTTTTAATTTGGTTGTATCTAGCATGATGGTACCCGGATTACAAGTCTCGGTAGATCCTAGAGCGGCTAACAAATCTTTCCTCTAGGAAGGGCAGCTTTGGAGGACCTCCAAAGCAGACATCACACAAGGGGTTTGATACAAATCTTCCACCACATAATATTTCTGGGTGGCCCTTGTGTTTGGGTTGTGAGAATCATTTTTGAATTCACCTTTTGGATGCATGTCATTGTTTTTCCCAAAGTATTCTCAATCTGTAGAGGAAGAGATGGGAGTTCAGCTTCTTTTCCCTTCTCAAAAGTGCTTGGTTTACTATATTCATGCACTCTAGTGGATATGAAAGCATAACCCTTCATCATATATACATTTGTGGATGTGGGATTGTTAGAAGATGGAGAGGGTCCTTGGCTTCCCCCTTCTGCAATTGTAGAGGCTTGGGTTAGGTTTTGTCCATGTTGAAATGGATTGGTTAACACAGTAGGCTATTGTTGTGTCACAAAATTTTGGGCCTCTGCAAGCCGGGGACATAGGTGGGTTGGGTAGTCTTCTACACACAGGTTGCATGGATACCTCACCTTCAGTTTCTCAGTGTTTCCCCCACCATCATTATCAGTGGGGTTATTATCCCCCTTACCCTTCTTTCATTGTTTTTTCTTTCCTTCAGGCTGCTGGGTGAACTTTGGATTTGTTGATTGAACTGTATGTACATTCGATGTTTTACAAGGGGGAGCAGTCAAAACAGTAGTTTGGTTGGCCTCTGTGTGTTGTATAAAAAATTGTTGCAACTGCTTCATCAGTTGCTTAGTGGGCTTTGTTTGTGCTAAACCAACAACACCATCGGCATGTGGTCCAACTCTCTATCTACTTTTATCAAGTATTGAGTGTGGGGCATCTAGAAAGATCTCGTACTTGATAAAACCAGATGCGCCACACTGGTCATGATGGCGTCTTCTTTGGAAAACACTCCTAAAGTGGCGACGTCTTTGGATAACTGTGGGACCAAAGACTTAAGAAACCACTCAAGCAGGAATGTTGGTGGGAATGGTACCTTAATTAAACTCTTCTGGCGTCTCCATTCTTGGATGTGATCAGAGATATGGTCCACTTTTGTCTGTGCGAAATTGGCCAGCAATTTTGTTTTCGCGTCGTATCTCATAGGTAATTGGAAATGGTTTAGGAAGGTCGTTGCCAATTTTTTGAAGGAAGAGTATCTTGAGCGGTCGAGCTCAATGTACCATTTCATGGCACTCCCAATGAGAGTACGTTGAAACAAGTGCAACTGTACAGAATCATGTTTCAACGAGTTAGATGAGCACCAAAGGTGGAAGGTAGTCACATGATCGCCTGGATATTCATTAGGCTTGTCTTCAAACTTTGGTATGTCTGAAGGAAACTTCGTCGGCATAAGAGGACAACATAGATCATGACAAATAGGGTCATTCAACAACCTTGTCAAGTCTGGAAAATGCAAGGTTTCCAGGAAAGGTAGTTTGGGTTGTTGGTTATAACCTAGGAAAAAGGGTCCCGGAGTTTGAATGGCACCAAGTTTCCAAGAAAATTTCGGATGTTAGCTTGGGTTCTGGTAAAAACCATGGCCATGACCAGCATACAGATTTTGCATGTGAGGAGACATCATCGGCTGATTCCCAAAATAGGACATAGATGGATGGGCGTGCATTACATTCATAGGACTTTGGGAAGGGTTGCCCCATGCTGGTCCCGTAGGGATGGGCATAGTACCTTGTCCAGGGTTCCATTGACTGTGGAAATAATTTCCCCATATCGACATTCCTGACGAAGGAACGTATCCTTGCCAAGAATTCCAAGGCCCTGATGCGGAAGAAGTTCCTGGGTTTGCCCCCTGTGCAGGAATAGTACCCCGCATAGGAATAGGTTGTTTGAAACCGGGGTTTCCCCCAGTCGAGAAAGTAGCTAACGAGAAGGTGTTTTTACCAAACACATCGAACAAAGAAAATGGTGTCAAACCTATCGGCATATTATGCGAAGGTGGTCCTTGACTCCCCGCTCCAAATAAACTATGGTATGCAGGTGGCCCGGTGGACGGATGGTGTGTGCCACTGAGCGAAGGGAATGAAGGAGGTATATGACCTCCTCTGTAAGGAAAAGAATTAAAAGGAGCAGGAGTTACCCCTATGTGACCTTGCAGAGGAGCGTTAGAGCTCCCTACCCCTAGACCTGAATTCTATGAAGTGGAGTAGGAAACTACAAGACTTGTACCTGAGCTAGGCATCCCGTATGAGAACGGAGGGCCTATCGCACTTGATGGGAAAGGGGTTGTGGACTCCAACATAGATGGGATCGGACCACTATGCGAGGTAGAGGCAGCCGAGACCATGGTGGCTCAGACCGGTGACGGTGGGTTAGGAGGTGGAAACTCTCCTGTGGTGACAACTGTAGTGGGAATTGAAGAATTCCCACAAGGAGTAACAACATTTATTTTCATTGTTGCATGCGACACTATTTGGCACTTGTAAGGGTGAATCGGTACGATTATGGGTGCCGAAAGATCAATGGTTGAGGTTTCAGGTGGACCAATAGCTTTCGCTCCAAAGTCTAATATAGTCGATTCCTCTGGATGTTGGTCAGGCACAATTTCTTGTGACCCGGTCGCTTCAAAATACCCTTGTTGGTCTAGCTTTCGCCTTAGTGGTGGCGGGGGTGGCTCCAGTGTAACCAATGATAGGCCAAGAATCCTTCATGACCAGCAAATCTCATGATCCTCCACTGTGTGAAAAGATCAAAGACACTCTAGGGTTGTCTAATCATTCAAAAAACAACACACACTAAAAAGTCCCTACAAGATAAGACAAGCAAACACTAAACTAATTGGAAGAACAGTTACAACAACCAACACTAGAGTAACTTACCAGTACAAGTGTAAATCGAAAATGGAAGCACCCTCTAGGTATACTCTGCAAAGCGTGGCCAGATGTTTATCCTAGGTACCGTGGTATACCCTTACAGTCACCTATGTATGTCCCTAAGAAGATAGGAAACTAGGTTGCCAGCGTGCGAAAAGTCACCAGGCGAGTACAGTCAAAAGTCGGGTAGACCACAATGAGCATGGTATCAAGCCCAAAACTTGTCAAGGGTATCAAAAGAAAGTGGTCTGGAAGACAACTAAGGACCTCGAATGGATTCGAGACCCACAAACCTTCATGGCAAATGCAATCGACAGAATCCCAAAACAAGCCCTCTATATGTGTTCTCCACTACGATTGGTCCAGCTTTGGAGGGGTTATCTCCACTACCTTTCCGCACGCAACCTCGTGTTTATCCCCTGTGTTAGAGGGGGGTCCCGGATAAATTTCACGATACTGGACTTTGACACTCCCTAACTTAGACTCCAATGTTTGATTTTAATGGCCTTGAAGAGTTTCCTCTCCAACCTAATTCAAGGCCCTAACCCTAAACTAGTTGGTTGACCCTACAAACATAAAAATTCTAATGAATTTTAGATTTAGCATTAATTTTATGGGTTGTATTATTTCAAAGGCTATGAAAGTGAAACTATTGATGTTTGAAAGACGAAAGTAAAATAAATAGAAAAATGGAAGAAATAACTTTTCTTTACACAACTTTTCAAACTTAAATTTTTTTTTCTAAGATCTTTGAACAACAAACTCAAAGCAGGATTTCACTCGACTATGAGCTACTTATGATCTAAGTAAACTGTCAAGAACTTATGAAAGCAGAGACATTTCCCTGGTTACTAATGCAAAACAACACTTTTTAACTAATCAAAGAAAATAAAAGTTTTTTTTTTATTTGAATGATGACAAAGCAAAAAGGAAAAATACCAACAAGTCAAAACCAAGAAAGTTTTTGGCCTAAGCACAGATCACAAAGAGTCGTTGTAAAAATCACACACAAGAAACTTAAAATTGGACTCTCACACTTGTCTAAAAACCCTATAAATTTGTTTTTTGAGGAAAACTTCTAAATGAAAAAGAAAGCTAGTGTTGTGATCAAACCTAAGCTACTGACCACTATGATAGAGACCCAAAGAAACCTAAGAAGTATAGATCATGTCAAAGGAAAGGATGGTTGCCTCACCTTCAACCAAAAACTTATCCTCAAGCACACAACTGACAGTTCAATAGAAAGTGTTTGCACGTGAGCTGTGTATAGTCAGAGCGCATGTACACGTGTGCTGGCCTTATATAGGCTGCGTGTATCTCTGAAACTCCAAAACAAAATAAAAATCCAAGCAAGCTAGCCCAGACAGAGACTATTGGTACTGAAAACCAGAATCTCTTGAAGACTCAGATACTTACTTTAACAGGAAAAGAAAACAATTCAAGGGAAATTCATAGAACAAACCAATCCGAGGTGAAACCTAAGCTATAGAATGCAAACAACAAAGACTAGAAATATTTCCAGAACACCCCTGAGAATGACTAATTCTAACAGGGAAGAGGATGACTGCCTCTTTAAAAGCAATTTTATGGAATCTACACGTGACTATCACCTCCTCAACTAGCGTGTACACACAGGTTGTGAGAATGCAAGGTGTGGGTACATGCATGCATACCTTATACAGGCTTCATGTACCTCTATGGGTCTTGAAAAAAAAAATTACAGTCAAGCAAAGAAACAGAGATAACTGGTATGGAAAACCAGAATCTCTGTTAGCTCAGACTTTTGCAGAAACTTTAAAAACAGGAAAATGAAAACCAGTTCTTAAAAATACCCAAAAATATCCCCAGGAACCCTAGAGATCTCCTCGGTATGGTCACCAATTCTGTTGTGAGTGGGAAATCCCTCTATGGACTAACAATGAGGGTTGAAATATGCATGCAGAAAAGACCTAAAGATCTCTACTTTCTACCGTCATCCCAGACCTAATCACCATTATTCTTAAGTAAATACATAGTTAAGTGAGCATACCTTATTACGGGTGTTTGATGTAGATCCTTCCTTATCCTTGATCATTCTTTGATTGCAGCTCTCCTACCAAGGTTGACCTGCATTCACACAAAACAAACAACAAACTCTGCATGCATTCGATGTATAGATTAATGGGTTAGAGATTTGATAAACAAGTATACAACAAATCATAAGAACCTCATATGGTGGGATGGGAAAAGTATCTCTTTATTATTAACTTCAACAAATCAACTTACAATGATGAAGTTGGCAGCTACTCCATGAACCTAGTCCTAGGCTCCTCTTCAACTGTCCTCCAACTTCTTTTATCTATCTTTCTCTTTGCACAAGGAAGGCTAAAGGGTTTGGACAAAGGAAATATACAATTGGGTATAATTTCTCTACTATGATTTTTCCTCTTCCAAATGGGACCCCTAACCCTTATTTTATAGGCTAGAAGAAGCTAGGTATTTGGACGAACCCTCGGCCATGCATGGCCGAATGGTTCAGTTAACTCATCCAAAACTGTTTTTTCCATTGGCAACATTCTTTTTTTCGTCCTTTTGTAGGTACACAAGGACTGTTTTGGGTCAGCGAACGTGTACACACGTGTAGTAATAGAGCAGGGCCCATGGGCCTTTATAACAAGTGTTTTTAAGAAGAGTTGTTCGGCAGTGCTTTGGCAAAGAATGGATCTAATATGGCATGATTCCAGGTAAGCATGTATGGTAAAATTTAGGGTTATAACACTAGTGTTCACCATCAATTTGTGTGGTACAACTATTGTCTTCATTGCCATAATGCCTAAAAGAAAAACAAAAAAATGGCACTTTTTGCTTTGTTTGTAGTCGTAATGATGGGGGTCCTTACAACCAAATATAAGAGACACAAATCCCCTTCTTCAGGGAACCAACCCTAGGAAGAACCAAATCCCTTGTGTACATGCACTCTGACTTTACACAGCTCACGTGCAAACACTTGCTATTGAACTGTCAGTTGTGTGCTTGAGGAGAAGTTTTTTGTTGAAGGTGAGGCAACCATCCTTTCCTTTGACAGGCTCTATACTTCTTAGGTTTCTTTGGGTCTCTATCATAGTGGTCAGTAGCTTAGGTTTGATCACAACACTAGCTTTCTTTTTCATTTATAAGTTTTCCTCAAAAAAAAAAATTATAGGGTTTTTAGACAAGTGTGAGAGTCCAATTTTAAGTTTCTTGTGTGTGATTTTTACAGTGACTCTTTGTGATCTTCTCTTAGGCCAAAAACTTTCTTGGTTTTGACTTGTTGGTATTTTTCCTTTTTGCTTTGTCATCATTCAAATAAAAAAAAAACTTTTATTTTCTTTGATTAGTTAAAAAGTGTTGTTTTGCATTAGTAACCAGGGAAATGTGTTTGCTTTCATAAGTTCTTGACAGTTTACTTAGATCATAAGTAGCTCATAGTCGAGTGAAATCTTGCTTTGAGTTTGTTGTTCAAAGATCTTAGAAAAACAAATTTAAGTTTGAAAAGTTGTGTAAAGAAAAGTTCTTTCTTCCATTTTTCTATTTATTTTACTTTTGTCTTTCAAACATCATTAGTTTAACTTTCATAGCCTTTGAAATAATACAAGCCATAAAATTAATGCTAAATCTAAAATTCATTAGAATTTTTATGCTAGATTGATAGTCCTCGTTTCCCCACGATCTGATAGTCCAGATCACGTCAGGATTTCATGATTCACGAACCCCTAGAATGGTTCCTCTACTCTCTTCCAACTCCTGAAATGTTAATATTCTGAAATTCTCCCTGGACAATAAATGATCTAGATATCTCCTCGATCGACGACTACGATCAAGTCGTGAACTTGGGTCTCGCGAGTTCCCAGAATTCTCCCGTTTGGCTTCTCCGATGTGTGAGTCAGTGAAAGGTTGATCTCTCACCACACGTCCCTTCTGATGGATGGTCCAAATGATTTCAGGACTTCACATTTGATGAAGTCAAAATACTTCTCACCTCAGATCTTCTGATACCTGATCCTCCAAAATATGCTGCAACCTATCCTCTGATGATGGACGGTTCTGATCTCGTTAGAACTTTGGGACTTCGCAAAGTCCAATATTATGTACAATATCAAAGGGTTTAACCCTCATGCACCTTCCTCCGGATCCAATGGTTGTTGGTCCATGCACTCAGATCCAATGGACCATATTTGTTCTCCTCTGTGCATTCCTCCTATGTGTTTGGACTTGATATTCAATGCTCAAGATCTCCTCCTCTGTAGTTTATATAATGTTTGTTGTCGCTCCTCCTCCTGCGATTGTAATTTATCCCTGACTTGGAAGATTTCCAATGTTTCAAAGGCCTAGCTCTTTGATTCCTCTCTTACGAGCCTGGCTACCTGGGTCTCGTCTGCATTTTGGAAACGCTATCCCTCCTGAGATTTGGAAATGTTATTTATCATCGACCCTGCACACACTTTCTCTCTACATGCAACTTATAGATACCTCTGATGATATTGTATGTGGCTTGGACCTCGAAGTGTCTCGGCCTTATGCTTATTTCTACAGGAACTTTTTACACAAAGGCACTATTCCTCTTGAGCTAACGAACTTGAAATAGTTCGCTTCCCTACACACTCCTTGTGCTCGACCGGCCTTCAACTGGTTGTCTTCAACACTTCGTCTGAGTGTTGTCCTGGTGCACCCCTTGCACAGGTCTTCCTCCAGAGTGTTCAACAACTCTTTCTCCATGAGCTTCAACTTCTTGGACCTCAAAGGTCTCTGTCCCTTCTGTCCCTCGAAGAGATGTGAGTGCCCTCTTGGTGAATTATTCTCAAGATATCCTTTCTGAGCTTGCAGAGTATTCAGTAACTCTATGAGTGTCTTTTCCTAAACACTTCCCTTATCTCTGAACTCGAAATAGATTTATTCTTGTGCAATATTTTCACTCTCTCGATGCCCTCCTGGCAGATATTCATAGAATCCTCAGTGATTCTTTCTCTCTGTGCCTTCCTTTGCATAGTCTACACCTCTAGAGTGTTCAGTAACTCTAAGGATTCTTCCCGAGTCTATGAATTCTTGGGTGCACTCTCTTGGCACATTCTTTCCTGAATTCCACAGAACCTAGATGTGTACTCTTTTCACCGGCTCACAGATTCTTCAAGACGCAGTCATGCAACCCCTTGCATTTAAGCCACAAAGAACCCAGACTGAAATCAGAAAACTATCAGACAAGTAGATAAGTCTATATATCACTTGAAAACAAAATCTAACATACATCTACAAGATTCACACATAAGAGAAACATACGCAGTTGATATTCATGAAATATATGCAACACACAGAATCATAGACATGAAAAATTGATTCTCTTTATATTAATCTAAATATCTAAAATTTACAATGTGTACAAGATTTTGGACTGCAACTGAGTCTTATCTCTCTCTTCCTCTCTGCGTATCATAATAATATATTGTCTCAAAAATCTAGATACAAAAGATATTTCTACAAAAGAGGGGCTCCTCAAGCCTTTTCCCTCCAAGCTACCTACTCTCATTAATTTACATTGAATTACATTCAATGGTTGTCTAGTCCGAATCAGATCTAGATCTTCAACCTGTCAACCATTAAAGGCGACTCTATCTATAGTCTATAAAAAGGCAACGATTTGGCTCTTCCAACCTTACAAACATTTAATTACAATATAAAATTTAAAATGAGAGGGTTGGCGCCTCTCCCTTCCTTGAATGCATGTTGAATGTGATGTCTACCTGGTGTGTTGTTGGGTTGGAGCGATTCTCCTGCATCAGGAACCAACCCTAGGAAGAACCAACTCCCTTGTTTATTTAGGGAACCAAGCCAAGGAAGCACCAACTCCCTTGTTTCTTTAGGGAACCAACCCTAGGAAGAACCAACTCCCTTATCTTACTTAATAAAGGATATGAATCCTTACATGCTCCTCCCTTGAACCCTCACTTCATAAGAATCATCAGTTCTTTTTCTTGGACTCTGAGTATGTTTTGATCTTCTGATCTGGACTATAGAGACACCTCTTATTCACTGTTATTCCTTGATTATATAGCCACCCAACTTGTGTGAGATATGAATCATTATGTCCCTTGGTTTGGACCATCACACCTCTTTATTTAGATTAAAAAAAATAATGTTTTTTTTTCTTCATTATTATTCAAACATTATCGTGAATAATTTTCAAATTAGTTAGAGTTTTTTTCATAACTCGATCATTGATATTCATCGATTTCATTTTTAACTTGATTCCATGTCTCTACAAATATTGCAGAAATTGAATTATGTAGAGGCGCTTCCTTCAAACCATTTACATGTCACCGTCTGCGCAAAACCATGGGATTATTATTTAAGCAATGTTCCCAGTGCCTCATGGATTCTGTGTTCATAACCCATGATCGCGGGATGGAACCTAGTCCTGCAGTACTTCGAACTTCAGGTATTTTCTCTCTCATCCAATATTTTGGAGTTTCAACTCTATGAAGTGGTTACCTATCACAAGGGTTGATCTGACGGTTATCATGAATCATAGAACCAAATCAGAAGTCTATCTTCAATCCTTACTTATCCTTCCACTGCTTAATCCAAAGACTATGACTTGATAAAAGGTTGAGAAGGACGACCACTATTTAATTCGGGACTTTAGGACTTCATGGGTTCGAAGGTCTGGGTAATTTCTTTACCAATCTCCACCAGAGTTGGTCTGTGTCGAAGTGGTCAACATGGGAGTGCTTACATCATCTTTCAACTACTTTTTGATCTAACTGTCATGTGAGAATACAAAGGATCTTAGATCAATGGTTATCATTGACTTCGGCCTTCAGTTCTTTGGGTAGTTGTTGATTTCCCCCAAAGGAAAAACTCCCAAAGTGGCGTAACTTTCTAACGACACTGTTGACTTGGCACTGGTTGAGTGGCTTCCATGTGTCACCTATATTCGTAACTTACATACCCTAAAGTGCCAATTGGACCTTAACACTTGTCACCATGTGATTTATCCATGTGTCCTTTCTAACATGGTATTTACTGACATGGATTTCCTAATGTGTCACATGTCCTCCTCCTGGATCTAATGCTCATAGGTTCATCTGAATCCTTGTTCCAATGACTATGATCAGTTCATTTCATCCTTCAGGACTTTGGGTTATTTTCTTTTCCCACTTCTCAATTCTCCCGTAGTGAGATTCCCTGAATAAACCTCAAGTAACTTGACTTCATCTAAAAATCCTTCTTTGACGTTAGAATCTTAACAAAATCCAATGGTTATTGGGAATTCATCTAATTTGGGATCTCATGAATCCTTGATCAAACGACTGTGATCAGTTCTAGATCAATGGTCTAGATTAATTTCATCCTTTGGGACATTGGGTTATTCGTTCCCAATTCTCAATTCTCTCAAAGTTAGATTCCTCGAATAAACCTCGAGTATCTTGAATTCATATGACAATCATTATTTGACACGAAAATCCTAACATGATCCAACGATTGTCAGGATTTCGGAATATTTCAAGATCTTGTGAATCCTTGATCTAACAACTATGATTAGTTTCTAGATCAATGGTCTATATTCATTTCAGCCTTCATTAATTTGGTTTATTCACCCCCACTTCTCAATTCTCCCAAAATGAGATTCCCCGATCAAACCACAATTAGCTTCAAGATCTGACGGTCCTAGTTTGTCCAAAAATCTTACATCAGTGGATAGTATTCTTCCGCGATTATTTTGTAGTTTTTACTCTAGGGATTTCAATCCTGATCGTGTTTCTGCAATGTTCTTTCCCTTTTGAGATTTTTGGTTTTGTACATGGATTCTAACTGATCGCGATCATTGATCTGTTGGGAATTCGATCATGATAGTGTTTCTGCATTGCATTGATCTCGTGGAATCTAATACGATGCCTATCTTGAGCTTTATTTAAAATCCTCTACGTGTTGTTCATAACAACTCATCATCACATCATAATGACATCAATTGTTGACATCAATGACAATATTTCCAACAATCTCCTCCTTTGGCATTGATGGAAAGCATTTTCTTTTTGAAACTCCTTCCCTTATCAATTTCCTCCCCCTTTGAAAATAATGGCAGAGGCAATCTTTCTTCGCTCCCCTTGACCATGTACCCCTTCTGATATGATTTTATTGTTTTTAATGAGGTTTTTGAATTACTCCTAACTTTTGTCAAAGATTTTCGAAAGTACTTATGGGAAAAGGTTTTGTGAAAATGTTTGCAATATGTTCTTTGGTGTGTACATACACTATTTTAACTATTTGTTGGGTAACCTAGTGTTAGGTGGAAATATTATCGTTTAATTTCATTGTAGTATTTTCCCAACTATTTAATTTGTCAATCTGAGGTTTGTAGGCTTACGAAGCACATGCACTATATATGCAAGACTAAAGTAGAAGTAATCTAATCTAAATTGTTGAAATGAAATTAATCTAGAAAAGCAATAAAACATGTGAAGAGTTGAATGACAAAAGACATATGTGATCTCACACAATAAATCAATCTCAAATTATATTACAAGAATCAAATGAAAAAGCATGGAAGAATAAAAATGAAAGAATCAAAGCAAAGAATCCCCCTCTCCTAATTACAAGACTAAATTATGAATTAGATGATGAATTATGAATAACATCCTCCAATTATGAATAACATGATAACCCTCATGAAGAGAGAACACTCTCTTATATACATGAGTGTCATAATTATAGATCCACTATTCTCTCAACCACTCTCAACTACTTTCCTATTATGACAATATATGATCCCTTCAAATCCTCCATACATCTCTCACATATCTTAAATAAGATATGCCAACCAAATCTTCCATGATCTTCTCTTTGAGATCTCTTTCAAATCTTCAAAGTTTGAAGATGTAATTCGAATTTGAGGATAGGTGGTGAATTTTGA
>SNQJ01S0078803.1:83875-117282 GCA_010110895.2 Picea sitchensis
AGAAAAAAAAATTTAAGTTTGAAAAGTTGTGTAAAGAAAAGTTCTTTCTTCCATTTTTCTATTTATTTTACTTTCGTCTTTCAAACATCATTAGTTTAACTTTCATAGCCTTTGAAATAATACAAGCCATAAAATTAATGCTAAATATAAAATTCATTAGAATTTTTATGTTTGTACGGTCAACCAACTAGTTTAGGGTTAGGGCCTTGAATTAGGTTGGAGAGGAAACTCTTCAAGGCCATTAAAATCAAACATTGGAGTCTAAGTTAGGGAGTGTCAAAGTCCAGTATCATGAAAGTTATCTGGGACCCCCCTCTAACACAGGGGATAAACACGAGGTTGCGTGCGGAAAGGTAGTGGAGATAACCCCTCCAAAGTTGGAACAATCGTAGTGGAGAACACATATAGAGGGCTTGTTTTGTGATTTTGTCGATTGCATTTGCCACGGAGGTTTGTGGGTCTCGAATCCATTCGAGGTCCTTAGTTGTCTTCCAGACCACTTTCTTTTGATACCCTTGACAAGTTTTGGGCTCGATACCATGCTCATTGTGGTCTACCCGACTTTTGACTGTACTCGCCTGGTGACTTTTCGCATGCTGGCAACCAAGTTTCCTATCTTCTTAGGGACATACATAGGTGACTGCAAGGGTATACCATGGTACCTAGGAAAAACATCAGGCCACGCTTTGCAGAGTATACCTAGAGGGTGCTTCCATTTTCGATTTACACTTGTACTGGTAAGTTGCTCTAGTGTTGGTTGTTGTAACTGTTCTTCCAATTAGTTTAGTGTTTGCTTGTCTTATCTTGTAGGTAATTTTTAGTGTGTGTTGTTTTTTGAATGATTAAACAGCCCTAGAGTGTCTTTGATATTTTCACATAGTGGAGGATCATGAGCTTCGTTGGTCATGAAGGATTCTTGGCCTATCATTGGTTATACTGGAGCCACCCCCGCCACCACTAAGGTGAAAGCTAGACCAACAAGGGTATTTTGAAGCGATCGGGTCACAAGAAATTGTGCCTGACCAACATCCAGAGGAATCGACTGTATTAGACTTTGGAGCGAAATCTCTTGGTCCACCTGAAACCTCAACCATTGATCTTTCGGCACCCATTATCGTACCGATTCACCCTTACAAGTGCCAAACAGTGTCGCATGCAACAATGAAAATAAATGTTGTTACTCCTTGTGGGAATTCTTCAATTCCCACTACAGTTGTCACCACAGGAGAGTTTCCACCTCCTAACCCACCGTCACCAGTCTGAGCCACCATGGTCTCGGCCACCTCTACCTCGCATAGTGTTCCGATCCCATATATGGTGGCATCCACAACCCCTTTCCCATCAAGTGCGATAGGCCCTCCGTTCTCATACGGGATGCCTAGCTCAGGTACAAGTCTTGTACTTTCCTACCCCACTTCACAGAATTCAGGTCTAGGGGTAGGGAGCTCTAATGCTCCTCTGCAAGGTCACATAGGGGGAACTCCTGCTCCTTTTAATGCTTTTCCTTACAGGGGAGGTCATATACCTCCTTCATTCCCTTCGTTCAATGGCACACACCAGCCGTCCGTTGGGCCACCTGCATACCATAGTTTATTTGGAGCAGGGAGTCAAGGACCACCTTCACATAATATGCCGATAGGTTTGACACCATTTTCTTTGTTCGATGTGTTTGGTAAAAACACCTTCTCATTAGCTACTTTCTCGATTGGGGGAAACCCCAGTTTCAAACAACCTATTCCTATGCGGGGTACTATTCCTGCACAGGGGGAAAACCCAGGAACTTCTTCTGCATCAGGGCCTTGGAATTCTTGGCAAGGATACGTTCCTTCGTCAGGAATGTTGATATGGGGAAATGATTTCCACAGTCAATGGAACCCTGGACAAGGTACTATGCCCATCCCTACGGGACCAACATGGGGCAACCCTTCCCAAAGTCCTCTGAATGTAATGCATGCCCATCCATCTACGCCCTATTTTGGGAATCAGATGATGATGTCTCCTCACATGCAAAATCGGTATGTTGGTCATGGCCATGGTTTTTACCAGAACCCAAGCTAGCAGCCGAAACTGTCTTGGAAACTTGGTGCCATTCAAACTCCAGGACCCTTTTTCCTAGGTTATAACCAACAACCCAAACTACCTTTCCTGGAAACCTTGCATTTTCCAGACTTGACAAGGTTGTTGAATGACCCTATTTGTCACGATCTGTGTTGTCCTCTTATTTCGACGAAGTTTCCTTCAGACATACCAAAGTTTAAAGACAATCCTAATGAAGATCCAGGCGATCATGTGACTACCTTCCACCTTTGGTGCTCATCTAACTCGTTGAAAGATGATTAGGTACAGTTGCGCTTGTTTCAACGTACTCTCATTGGGAGTGCCATGAAATGGTACATTGAGCTCGACCGCTCAAGATACTCTTCCTTCAACAAATTGGCAATGGCCTTCCTAAACCATTTCCAATTACCTATGAGATACGACACGGGCACAAAATTGCTGGCCAATTTCGCACAGACAAAAGTGGACCATATCTCTGATCACATCCGAGAATGGAGAGACCAGAAGAGTTTAATTAAGGTACCAGTCCCACCAACATTCCTGCTCGAGTGGTTTCTTAAGTCTTTGGTCCCGTAGTTATCCAAAGACGTCGCCACTTTAGGAGTGTTTTCCAAAGAAGATGCCATCATGAGAGCTCAACATTTTTTTGATACACAAAAACATTTTGCTAATACATGTAAACATTTTGTGCATCTTGATGTTTTGTGTTACATAGAAACATTTTTCTGATACACAGAAACATTTTGCCAAATTTCATGCTGTACCACTATCCCATTTCTCCTTCAAAGCCAATTGGTCATCCCTGTGTTGAAGCCATATTCCATTGCCTTAAATTTCATGACTTCACACATGCCTATTCCTTTCTTAGTTTCATACATCATTTCCTTTATCTTTTTTAGTTTTCATTTATTTTTTCCTTTCCAGTTTTCCTTCTGAATAAAACAAACTCCCTTTTCCTGATTTTCTTACCATAAACCCTATTACTATTGAGATCTTTACATCTATAGTCCTACCAATATTTTTACAAACTCGAGTTGACTGATGTGGGATTCCTTAAGGCCCACCTTTCAACAAGTCTTGCCCCATAGAGCTCAGGACCTTATTTGGGATATAGACTAGAGTTCCTTTTGATTACCTTGAGGGTTGAATGCCTTAATGGCAAGCTCTCTCGCTAGCAATCATGGGAATACATCAATGTCCCTTCATCGTTAGATATTGCAAGTGACTCAACATCAACCCATCTATTCGCACTTCGCAAGATGTACTCGGGTACATTGACACTCATTGACATCACTGGTGATTTTGTCTCGCATTGGTTAATGAAATTCATCAATGGTCGGTAATCCAATGATTTCTCTTCATGCTCGACATCGACACATTTATTCGCATGACTAGAATTGTACCATCGATTTGTATCAGTGAAGACTATAGACTTTTTCATGATCCCCTCAACAGTTGTAGAAATTTGATTACATATCTATGAGAGTACCACAGTTCCATATTCTTTGCCTTCCACATTTCTCATGATCCAGCAGTAGCAGTTCAGATTCCTTCACTTCCCATGATCTAGTTACAATAGTAGCAACATTAGCAGTTCCATTTTCCTAGTCTTGCAGTAGTGACACCTTCCACCTTCCATAAGTCATAGTCAGATATTCTTTGCTATGACAGTTACAGTAGTTGTAGCTACAACGCCAATCACGTTTTCCTGATCCAGCAACCACAACAACTACATCTATTTTTTGGGTAAGTGGAGGTATGTTCTTTTCTAAGCTTTAATCACACAATTCCTTATATGCCGACTTGAATATTTTGGAAACTTTCCTTGCCATGTTCTCTTTCCTTCCATAACCTACCCTAATTTGCATGAGGATATGCAACCACTTCAGTTGGGGGGGGGACTATTTCACCACATATTCATTACCATTATTCCATTTTACCATCTCATCATTCCATTTATGATTCACTAACATTTATTTTCCAACAACACTTTGTTTCATTTCGATTGATATACATATTGGAATCATTCATAAAGATAAAGAAAAGGCTTTCTTATACTCAATGATGCTCTCTTATGCACATTGATAGCTTATTATTTCCAGTGAGTATATGGTTAAATTACTGCAGCAAGAAAATCAATAAGTGAAATGAATGTTGTTAACACAAGAATGAACATTCTTTGTATTCATGGTTGTCACACAAGAACCAACCATAAGAAAATTCACATGTCGTTACACATATTTCACATGTTGTTACACATGCATTACATGTTGTTACACATGTATTTTACATGCTTCTACTCCTGTATTTCAAATCCTGGAAATATTCCTTATTAAAAAGACATCATCAATCAAAGCCATAGTTTAAATTGCAAAAGTTCTTAAAAAGATCCATGCATGGTTGCATGAGTACATGCAACAAGTTGAGTTGGGGGGTATGTTGGGCCTCAAAAATGTCGTATTTTCATCCACCTTTTCCTTCACTATTCCTTACATTTCATCTACCCATTAACCTTTTATCATACCATTTCCATAAATACATTTGGGTTTCATCTTATTATTTTCCACTTTATTCATTTTAGTATTATAAGTGAATTTTGTATTAAATATTAGAAAAATAACATATTTTCATTATATATCAAGGTTGGATGAGTTTGATGATGTGTGTAGGCATATGT
Source organism: Picea sitchensis (assembly GCA_010110895.2). NCBI lineage: Eukaryota > Viridiplantae > Streptophyta > Pinopsida > Pinales > Pinaceae > Picea > Picea sitchensis. The sequence goes on from SNQJ01S0078803.1 coordinate 88,611, forward strand.
GAATATTTCAACAAAGTCAAAATTCACCACCTATCCTCAAATTCGAATTACATCTTCAAACTTTGAAGATTTGAAAGAGATCTCAAAGAGAAGATCATGGAAGATTTGGTTGGCATATCTTATTTAAGATATGTGAGAGATGTATGGAGGATTTGAAGGTATCATATCTTGTCATAATGGGAAAGTAGTTGAGAGTGGTTGAGAGAATAGTGGATCTATAATTATGACACTCATGTATATAAGAGAGTGTTCTCTCTTCATGAGGGTTATCATGTTATTCATAATTGGAGGATGTTATTCATAATTCATCATGTAATTCATAATTTAGTCTTGTAATTAGGAGAGGGGGATTCTTCTCTTTGATTCTTTCATTTTTATTCTTCCATGCTTTTTCATTTGATTCTTGTAATATAATTTGAGATTGATTTATTCTGTGAGATCACATATGTCTTTTGTCATTCAACTCTTCACATGTTGTATTTCTTTTCTAGATTAATTTCATTTCAACAATTTAGATTAGATTACTTCTACTTTAGTCCTGCATATATAGTGCGTGTTCTTCGTAAGCCTAAAAACCTCAGATTAACAAATTAAATAGTTGGGAAAATACTACAACGGAATTAAACGACAATATTTCCACCTAACACTAGGTTAGCAAAAAAATAGTTAAAATAGTGTATGTACACACCAAAGAACATATTGCAAACATTTTCACAAAACCTTTTCCCATAAGTACTTTTGAAAATCTTCGACAAAAATTAGGAGTAATTCAAAAACCTCATTAAAAACAATAAAATCGTATCAGAAGGGGTACATGGTCAGGGGGAGCGAAGAAATATCGCCTCTACCATTATTTTCAAAGGGGGAGGAAATTGATAAGGGGAGGAATTTAAAAAAGAAAATGGTTGCCATCAATGCCAAAGGAGGAGATTGTTGGAAATATTGTCATTGATGTCAACAACTGATGTCATTATGATGTGATGATGAGTTGTTATGAACAACATGTAGAGGAATTTACCTAAAGCTCGGGATAGGCATTGTATTAGATTCCATGAGATCAATGCAATGCAGAAACACTATCATGATCGAATTCCCAACAGATCAATGATCTCGATCAGTTAGAATCCAAGTACAAAACCAAAAATCTCAAAAGGGAAAGAACATTGCAGAAACACGATCAGGATTGAAATCCCTAGAGTAAAAACTACAAAATAATCGAGGAAGAATACTATCCACTGATGTAAGATTTTTGGATAAACTAGGACCATCAGATCTTGAAGCTACTCGTGGTTTAATCAGGGAGAATTGAGAAGTGGGGGTGAATAAACCAAAGTCCTAAAGGATGAAATGAATATAGACCATTGATCTAGAAACTAATCATAGTCGTTGGATCAAGGATTCACAAGATCTTGAAATAATCCAAAATCCCGACAATCGTTGGATCGTGTTAGGATTTTTTTGTCAAATAATGATCGTCATATGAATTCAAGATGCTTGAGGTTTATTCGAGGAATCTAACTTTGAGAGAATTGAGAATTGGGAACAAATAACCCAATGTCCCAAAGGATGAAATGAATCTATACCATTGATCTAGAACTGATCACAGTCATTGGATCAAGGATTCATGAGATCCCAAATTAGATGAATTCCCAATAACCATTGGATTGTGTTAAGCTTCTAACATCAAAGAAGGATTGTTAGATGAAGTCAAGTTACTTGAGGTTTATTTAGGGAATCTCACTCCGGGAGAATTGAGAAGTGGGAAAAGCAAATAACCCAAAGTCTCGAAGGATGAAATGAACTGATCACAGTCATTGGAACAAGGATTCAGATGAACCTATGAGCATTAGATCTAGGAGGAGGACATGTGACACATTAGGCAATCCATGTCAGTAAATACCACGTCAACAAGGACACATGGAGAAATCACATGGTGACAAGTGTTAAGGTCCAATTGGCACTTTAGGGTACGTAAGTTATGAATATAGGTGACACATGGAAGCCACTCAGCCAGTGCCAAGTCAGTAGTGTCGTTAGCAAGTTACGCCACTTTGGGAGTTTGTCCTTTGGGGGAAATCAACAACTAATCGAAGAACCGAAGGCTGAAGTCAATGATAACCATTGATCTAAGATCCTTTGTATTCTCACATGACAGTTAGATCAAAAAGTAGTGTAAATATGACATAAGCACTCCCATGTTGACCACTTCAGCACGGACCAACTCTGGTGGAAATTGGTAAAGAAATTACCCAGACCTTCGAACCCATGAAGTCCTAAAGTCCCGAATTAAATAGTGGTTGTCTATCTCAACCTTTTATCAAGTCATAGTCTTTGGATTAAGTAGTGGAAGGATAAGTAAGGATTGAAGCTAGACTATTGATTTGGTTCTAGGATTCATGATAACCGTCAGATCAACCCTTGTGATAGGTAACCACTTCATAGAGTTGAAACTCCAGAAGATTGGATGAGAGAGAAAATACCCAAAGGTCAAAGTACTGCAGGACTAGGTTCCATCCCGCGATCATGGGTTATGAACACATAAGCCATGAGGCACTGTGAAAATTTCTCAAATAATAATCCCATGGTTTTGCGCAGATGGTGACATGTAAATGGTTTGAAGGAAGTGCCTCTACATAATTCAATTTCTGCAATATTTGCAGAGACATGGAATCGGGTTAAAAATGAAATCGATGAATATCAATGATCGAGTTATGAAAAAAACTCTAACTAATTTGAAAATTATTCACGATAATGTTTGAATAATAATGAAGAAAAACAAACATTATTTTTGTTAATCTAAATAAAGAGGTGTGATGGTCCAAACCAAGGGACATAATGATTCATATCTCACACTGGTTGGGTGGTTATATAAGAAAGGAATAACAGTGAATAAGAGGTGTCTCTATAGTCCAGATCAGAAGATGAAAACATACTCAGAGTCCACGAAAAAGAACTGATGATTCTTATGAAGTGAGGGTTCAAGGGAAGAGCACGTAAGGATTCATATCCTTTATTAAGTAAGATAAGGGAGTTGGTTCTTCCTAGGGTTGGTTCCCTAATGAAACAAGGGAGTTGGTGCTTCCTAGGCTTGGTTCCCTAAATAAACAAGGGAGTTGGTTGTTCCTAGGGTTGGTTCCTGATGCAGGAGCATCGCTCCAACCCAACAACGTGACAAGTAGACATCACATTCAACGTGCATTCAAGGAAGGGATAGGCGCCAACCCTCTCATTTTAAATTTTAAATTGTAATTAAATGTTTGTAAGGTTGGAAGAGCCAAATCGTTTCCTTTGTACAGATTGTAGATAGAGTCACCTTTAATGGTTGATAGGTTGAAGATATAGATCTGATTTGGACTAGACAACCATTGAATGTAATTCAATGTAAATTAATGAGAGTAGGTAGCTTGGAGAGAAAAGGCTCAAGGAGCCCCTCTTTTGTAAAAATATCTTTTGTATCTAGATTTTTGAGATGATATGATATTATGATACGCAGAGAGGAAGAGAGAGATAAGACTCAGTTGCAGTCCAAAATCTTGTACACGTTGTAAATTTCAGATATTTAGATTAATATAAAGAGAATCAATTTTTCATGTCTATGATTCTGTGTGTTGCATATATTTCATGAATATCAACTGCGTATGTTTCTCTTATGTGTGAGTGTTGTATATGTATGTTAGATTTTGTTTTCAAGTGATATATAGACTTCTCTACCTGTCTAATAGTTTTCTGATTTCGGTCTGGATTCTTTGTGGCTTAAATGCAAGGGGTTGCATGACCGCGTGTTGAAGAATCTGTGAGCCAGTGCAAAGAGTACACATCTGGGTTCTATGGAATTCAGGCAAGAATGTGCCAAGAGAGTGCACTCGAGAAGTCATAAACTAAGGAAGAAGCCTTAGAGTTACTGAACACTCTAGAGGTGTAGACTGTGAAAAGGAAGGCACAGAGAGAAAGAATCACTGAGGATTCTATGAAGCTTTGCCAGGAGGTCATCGAGCGAGTGCAAAGATTGCACAAGAATAAATCTATTTTGATTTCAGAGTTAAGAGAAGTGTCTAGGACAAGACACTCATAGAGTTACTGAATACTTTACAAGATCAGCAAGGATATCTTGAGAAGAATTCACCAAGAGGGCACTAACATCTCTTCAAGGGACAGAAGGGACAGAGACCTTTGAGGTCCGAGAAGTTGAAGCTCAAGGAGAAAGAGTTGTTGAACACTCTGGAGGAAGACTTGTGCAAGGGGTGCACCAAGACAACACTCAGAGGAAGTGTTGAAGACAACCAGTTGAAGGTCGGTCGAGCACAAGGAGTGTGTAGGGAAGTGAACTATTTCAAGTTCGTAAGCTCAAGAGGAATAGTCCCTTTGCGTACAAAGTTATTGTAGAAATAAGCATAAGACTGAGACACTTCGAGGTCCAAGCCACATACAAGATCATCAGAGGTAACTCTAAGTTGCATGTAGAGCGCAAGTGTGTGCAGGGTCGATGATAAATAACATTTCCAAAGCTCAGGAGGGATAGCGTTTCCAAAATGTAGAAGAGACCCAAGTAGCCAGGCTCATAAGAGAGGAATCAAAGATCTAGGCCTTTGAAACATTGGAAATTTTCCAAGTCAGGGAGAAATTGCAATCTCAGGAGAAGGAGAGAAAAAAAACATTAGATCAACTACAGAGGAGGAAATCTTGAGCATTGAATATCATGTCCAAACACATAGGAGGAATGCACAGAGGAGAACAAATCTGGTCCATCGGATCTGAGTGCATGGACCAACATTCATTGGATCCAGAGGAAGGTGCATGAGGGTTAAACCCTTTGATAGTGTACATAATATTGGACTTTGCGAAGTCCCAAAGTTCCGACGAGATCAAAACTGTCCATCATCAGAGGATAGGTGGCAACAAATTTTGGAGGAATGGGTATCAGAAGATCTGAGGCGAGAAGTATTTTGAATTCATCAAATGCGAAGTCCTGAAATCATTGGAACCATCCATCAAAAGGGATGTGTGGCGAGAGATCAACGTTTCACTGACTCACACATCGGAGAAGCCAAAGGGGAGAATTGTGGGAACTCGCGAGACCCGAGTTCATGACTTGATCATAGTCGTCGATCAAGGAGATATCTGGATGGTTTATTGTCCAGGGAGAATTTCAGAATATCAACATTTTGGGAGTTGGAAGAGAGTAGAGGAACCATTCTAGGGGTTCGCAAATCATGAAATCTTGACGCGATATGGGCTATCGGATTGTGGGTAAATGAGGACTGTCAATCTGGCATAAGCATCATCGAGAGTTCATACATCGGGAGAACATAGTTGAGAAGCTATATCGAGAGTTCTCAAAAGGTGAAATCCCGATGCGCTCAGAATTTTGGCCCCAGGTCATAGCAAGGATTCATATGGAAGGTGGATAAGGGAGGAGCTAGCTAGTGCTAGGCCCTAGTCGGGATTTCAGAGGTTGGAAGAGTTGGGGTGACTCACATACAAATACTCGACTCATGAAATCGCGACGTGCCTTTGGTTAGGCTTATGGTCATGGGTAGTGGTCACATAGAGGGAAGCTCACATCGGATGCTTGTGCGTGTGGGCTGAGTTTCCCATTTGTACCTGTGGATTTGTTCGTGGTATTCCAACAAGGAATCAAAAGAGCTAATCCGCCTTAGGGAATTACGAGCGATCCTTGATCGGGAGGTCAGGGGAACCTACCAAGGATGGGGGTCTGTATTAGTTCCATAAAGAAACAAGAGATTTGGCGCTTCCTAGGGTGGGTTCCCTGAAGAAGGGGATTTGTGTCTCCTATATTTGGTTGTAAGGACCCCTATCATTACGACTACAAGTGAAGCAAAAAGTGCCATTTTTTTTTTGTTTTTAGGCAGGATGGCAATGAAGACAATAGTTGTACCACACGAACTAATGGTGAACACTAGTGTTATAACCCTAAATTTCACCATACATGCTTACCTGGCATCAGGCCATCTCAGATCCCTTCTTTACCAAAGCACTGTTGAACAACTCTTCTTAAAAACACTTGTTATAAAGGCCCACGTGCCCTTCTCTATTACTACACGTGTGTACACGCTCACTGACCCAAAACAGTCCATGTGTACCTACAAAAGCATGAAAAAAGGAATGTTGCCGATGGAAAACAAATCTTTGGATGAGTTAACTGAACCTTTCGGCCATGCATAGCCGAGGGTTCGTCCAAATACCTATCTTCTTCTAGGCTATAAAAGAAGGGTTAGGGGTCCCATGTGGAAGAGGAAAAATCATAGTAGAGAAACTATACCCAATTGTATATTCCCTTTGTCCCAACCCTTTAGCCTTCCTTATGCAAAGAGAAAGATAGAGAAAAGAGGTTAGAGGATAGTTGAAGAGGAGCCCAGGACCAAGTTCATGGAGCAGCAGCCAGCTTCATCATTGTAAGTTGATTTGTTGAAGTTAATAATAAAGAGATACTTTTCCCATCCCACCATATGAGGTTCTTATGATTTGTTGTATACTTGTTTATCAAATCTCTAACCCATTAATCTATATATCGAATGCATGTGGAGTTTGTTGTTTGTTTTGTGTGAATGCAGGTCAGCCTTAGTAGGAGAGTTGCAATCAAAGAATGATCAAGTGTAAGGAAGGATCTACATCAAACACCCGTAATAAGGTATGCTCACTTAACTATGTATTTGCTTAAGAATAATGGGGATTAGGTCTAGGACGACGATAGAAAGTAGAGATCTTAAGGTATTTTCTGCATGCATATTTCAACCCTAATTTCTAGTCCGTAGAGGGATTTCCCACTCACAACAGAATTGGCGACCATACCGGGGAGATCTCTAGGGTTCCTAGGGATATTTTTGGGTATTTTTAAGAACTGGTTTTCATTTTCCTATTTTTAAAGTTTCTGCAAAAGTCTGAGCTAACAGGGATTCTGGTTTTCCATACCAATTATCTCTGTTTCTTTGCTTGACTGCAATTTTTTTTTTCAAGACCCACAGAGGTACATGCAGCCTGTATAAGGTCTGCATGCATGTACCTGCGCCCTGCATTCTCACAGCTTGCATGTACATGCTAGCTGAGGAGGTGACAATCACGTGTAGATTCCATAAAATTGCTTTTAAAGAGGCAGTTATCCTCTTCCCTATCAGAATTAGTCATTCTCAGGGGTTTTCTGGAAATCTTTTTAGTCTTTGTTGTTTGTAGTCTATAGCTTAGGTTTCACATCAGATTGGTTTGTTCTATGAAGTTCCCTTGAATTGTTTTCTTTTTCTGTTAAAGTAAGTATCTGAGTCTTCAAGAGATTTTGGTTTTTAGTACCAGTAGTCTCTACCTGGGCTGGCTTGCTTGGATTTTTATTTTGTTTCAGAGTTTCAGAGATACATGCAGCCTGTATAAGGCCAACACACGTGTACAAATGCTCTGACTTTACACAGCTCGCGTGCAAACGCTTGCTATTGAACTGTCAATTGTGTTCTTTAGGAGAAGTTTTTTGTTGAAGGTGAGGTAGTCATCCTTTCCTTTGACAGGAGCTATACTTCTCAGGTTTCTTTGGGTCTCTGTCATAATGGTCAGTAGCTTAGGTTTGATCAAAACACTAGCTTTCTTTTTCATTTAGAAATTTTCCTCAAATTATTTTTTATAGGGTTTTTAGACAAGTGTGAGAGTCCAATTTTAAGTTGCTTGTGTGTGATTTTTACAGTGACTCTTTGTGATTTACGCTTAGGCCAAAAACATTCTTGGTTTTGACTTGTTGGTATTTTTCCTTTTTTCTTTGTCAGCATTCAAATAAAAAAAAAACTTTTATTTTCTTTGATTAGTTAAAAAGTGTTGTTTTGCATTAGTAACCAGGGAAAAGTGTTTGCTTTCATAAGTTCTTGACAGTTTACTTAGATCATAAGTAGCTCATAGTCGATTGAAATCCTGCTTTGCGTTTGTTGTTCAAAGATCTTAGAAAAAAAAATTTAAGTTTGAAAAGTTGTGTAAAGAAAAAAAAATTCTTCCATTTTTTGTTTATTTTACATTCGTCTTTCAAACATCATTAGTTTCACTTTCATAGCCTTTGATGTAATACAATCCATAAAATTAACGCTAAATCTAAAATTCATTAGAATTTTTATGTTTGTAGGGTCAACCAACTAGTTTAGGGTTAGGGCCTTGAATTAGTTTGGAGAGGAAACTCTTCAAGGCCATTAAAATCAAACATTAGAGTCTGAGTTAAGGAGTGTCAAAGTCCAGTATCGTGAAAGTTATCCAGGACCCCCCTCTAACACAGGGGATAAACACGAGGTCATGTGAAGAAAGGTAGTAGAGATAACCCCTCCAAAGCTGGACCAATCGTAGTGGAGAACACATATAGAGGGCTTGTTTTGGGATTCCGTCGATTGCATTTGCCACAGAGCTTCATGGGTCTCGAATCCATTCGAGGTCCTTAGTTTTCTTTTGGACCACTTGATTTTGATACCCTTGACAGGTTTTGGGCTCGATACCTTGCTCATTGTGGTCTACCTGACTTTTGACTGTACCCGCCTGGTGACTGTTCGCGCGCTAGCAACCTAGTTTCCTATCTTCTTAGGGACATACATAGGTGACTGCGGGGGTATACCGCGATACCTAGGACAGACATCGGGCCACGTTTTTCACATTATACCTGGAAGGTGCTTCCATTTTTGAGTTGCACTTGCACCGATAAGTTGATCTAGTGTTGGTTGTTGTAACTGTTCTTCCAATTAGTTTAGTGTTTGCTTGTCTTATCTTGTAGGGAATTTTTAGTGTGTGTTGTTTTTTGAATGATTAGACAGCCCTAGAGTGTCTTTGATATTCTCACACAGTGGAGGATCATGAGCTTCACCGGTCACGAAGGATTCTTGGCCTATCACTGGTTACACTGGAGCCACCCCCGCCACCACTAAGGCGAAAGCTAGACCAACAAGGGTGTTTTGAAGCGACCGAGTCACAAGAAATTGTGCTTGACCAACATCCGGAGGAATCGAATGTATTAGACTTTGGATCAAAAGATCTTGGACCACCTGAAACCTCAACCACTGATCATTTGGCACCCATCATTATATCGATTCACCCTTATAAGTTCCAAACAGTGTCGCACGTAGAAATGGAAACAAATGTTGTTACTCCTTGTGGGAATTCTTCAATTCCCACTACGGTTGTCACCACAAGAGAGTTTCCACCTCCTAACCCACCGTCACCAGTCTGTGCCACCATGGTCTCTGCCACCTCTACCTCGCATAGTGGTCCGATCCCATCTATGGCGGTGTCCACAACCCCTTTCCCATCAAGTGTGATAGGCCCTCTATTCTCATACGAGATGCCTAGCTCAGGTACAAGTCCTATACTTTCCTACTCCACTTCACAGAATTCAGGTCTAGGGGTAGGGAGATCTAACGCTCCTCTGCAAGGTCACATAGGGGGAGCTCCTTCTCCTTTTAACGCTTTTCCTTATGGGGGAGGTCATATACCTCCTTCATCCCCTTCGCTCAGTGGCACGCACCAGCCGTCCGCCAGGCCACCTGCACACCATAGTTTATTTGGAGCGGGGAGTCAAGGACCACCTTCGCATAATATGTCGATAGGTTTGACACCATTTTATTTGTTCGGTGCATTTGGTAACAACACCTTCTCGTCAGCTACTTTCCCGACCGGGGGCAACCCCAGTTTCAGACAACGTATTCCTATGCAGAGTACTATTCCTGCACAGGGGGAAAACCCAGGAACTTCTTCCGCATCAGGGCTTTGGAATTCTTGGCAAGGATTTGTTCCTTTGTCAGGAATGTCGATCTGGGGAAATGCTTTCCATAGTCAATGGAACCCTGAACAAGGTACTATGCCCATCCCTATGGGACAAGCATGGGGAAACCCTTCCCAAAGTCCTTCGAATGTAATGCACACCCATCCATCTACGTCCTATTTTGGGAATCAGCCGATGATGTCTCCTCACACACAAAATTTGTATGCTAGTCATGGCCATGGTTTTTACTAGAACCCAAGCCAATAGTTGAACTTTTCCTGGAAACTTTGTGCCATTCAAACTCCAGGACCCTTTTTCCCAGGTTATAACCAACAACCCAAACTACCTTTTCTGGAAACCTTGCATTTGCCAGACTTGACAAGGTTGTTGAATGACCCTATTTGTCATGATCTGCATTGGCCTCCTATGCCGATGAAGTTTCCTTCGGACATACCAAAGTTCAAAGCTAAGCCTAACGAAGATCCAAGCGATCATGTGACTACCTTCCACCTTTGGTGCTCATCTAACTCGTTGAAATATGACTCCGTACAGTTGCACTTGTTTCAACATACTCTCATTGGGAGTGCCATGAAATGGTACATTGATCTCGACTTCTCAAGATACTCTTCCTTCAGCAAGTTAGCAATGGCCTTCCTAAACTATTTCCAATTACCTGTGAGATACGACGCAGGCACAAAATTGCTGGCCAATTTCGCATAGACAAATGCAGACCATATCTCTGATCACATTTGAGAATGGAGATGCCAGAAGAGTTCAATTAAGGTACCAGTCCCACCAGCATTCCTGCTCGAGTGGTTCCTTAAGTCTTTTGTCCCACAGTTATCCAAAGACGTCATCACTTCAGGAGTGTTTTCCAAAGAAGATGCCATCATGAGAGCTCAACAGCTTGAGCTCATCTATTCTCAGTCTGGTTTATTATACGAGATCTTTCTAAATGCTCCACGCTCAATACTTGATAAAACCAGATAGAGAGATGGACCACATGCTTATGGTGTTGTTGGTTTAGCACAAGCAAAGCCCACTAAGCAACTGATGAAGTAGTTGCAGCAATTGTCTATACAACACACAACGGCCAACCAAACTACTGTTTTGACTGCTCCCCCTTCTAAAACATCGAATGTACATATAGTGAAATCGACAAATCCAAAGGCCACCCAACAGCCTGAAGGAAAGAAAAAACAATGAAATAAGGGTAAGGGGTATAAGAAACCCACTGATAATGCTGGCGGGGGCAACACTGAGAAACTGAAGGTGAGGTATCCATGCAACCTGTACGCAGAAGACTACCCGACCCACCTATGTCCCCGGCTTGCAGAGGCCCAAAAGTTTGTGACACAACAACAACCTGTTGTGTTAACCAATCTATTTCAACATGGACAAAATCTAACCCAAGCCTCTACAAGCATAGAAGGGGGTGGCCAAGGACCCTCTCAATCTTCGAACAATCCCACATCCGTGAATGTATATATGATGAAGGGTGATGCTTTCATATCCACTAGAGCGCATGACTATAGTAAACCAAGAACTTCTGAGAAGGGAAAAGAAGCCAAACTCCCATCTCTTCCTCTACAGATTGAGAAGACTTTGGGAAAAACAATGACACGCATCCCAAAAGGTGCATTCAAAAAATCTTCTCACAACCCAAACGCAAGGGCCGCCTAGAACTATTCTGTGGTGGAATATTTTTATCAAACCCCTTATGCAATGTTTTCTTTGGAGGTCCTCCAAAGCTGCCCTTCCTAGAGGAAAGATTTGTTAGCCACTCTAGGATCTACCAAGACTTGTAATCCAGGTACCATCATGCTAGATACAACCGACTTAAAACCTCGTTTGTCGTACCACGTAGCGTTTCAATTAGTAGTGGCTCACCCCATGAAAACTTTTACTCGAAATATTTTCTTCACAGTGGTTGATGAGGGTGCCTCGACATGCATTATGTTGTTGGCATGTTGGAAGGCCATTGGCCAACCCGTTTTGTCTCCATCACCCACTCTTCTCACTGCTTTCGACGGTTGTTCATTCCGACCACATGGTATCATTCCCTCTTTTCCCATGCAATTGGGAGGGAAGACCATGTGCGTTGAGATAGAGGTAGTCGACGCGTCTCTCGACTACAATATTTTGTTAGGAAGGAGTTGGAATTATGCCATGCAAGTAGTGGTTGCTACAGTTTTCCGGGTCTTGTTGTTTCCACATGAGGACCAGATTGTGACCATTGATCAATTGTCTTTCTCCAGATATGACCCCTCATTGGGAGTGTTTGCGGTCTCATTGATTGATAATCCTCAACCAGGCGTAGTCAACATAGGGGTTGGTTTATGCCCATATTTGATGGGTACCTTCGATTACCCACCCCCTCAAGGCGATGTCAAGTTCATATCCAATCACCATAAGGTTGAGATTTTCCAAGTTTCATCGTTTCGCATGACTTACTTCACAGATCCATGGATTCTTCCTTCCCAATCGACCATGATGGAGGGGACAAGGCATCTGGGCATGTCCATGCCCTTGTCTGCAGCTGAAGTAGTGTACTCTTTAGTCCAGCAAGCTTTAGCCAACCTCGATCCAACTCCGGCACAGGAGTTCGATCCGCTTCTAGAGCCTATTTGGGCTCAAGGTTCTTTTGATAACACCGATTTGTTAGACTTAGTCTTTCCCTCTAATGAAGTAGTAATTGAAGCAATGACTAGTCCATACAAACCCTGGGATGATCTTCATCATAGATCATAATTTCTCCCAAAGTTAAGCAGAATCGAGGCCAGAGAATTCACCTTGACTATGGCTGGAGATAGTTCTTGTTCTATTAATCCCTTAGCTACACACGAGGTCAATGCTAAGGGTAATATGGAAACCATCGCTTAAACCATATCGATAAATATCTTTAGAACCCCTGACGACATGGAGAATTTTTTCGTTGGAGCTGACTGCTCCCCCGGAGAGATTCAAATCTACACAGATCTATTTAAATAATTTTGCGACGTTTTTTCTTGGTCTTACGAGGAGATGCCAGGCATCAATCCAAAAATAGTTGAACATGAAATCACAACTTATCCATATTCCAAGCCTATCCAGCAGAAGCTTTGTCCAGTCAACCCCAGGAAAGTAGCAACCATTAAGGTTGAGGTTGAGAAACTCCTAAAAGATGGTTTTATCTATCCTATCCATTTGACCCAATGGGTGTCAAACCCCATGCTGGTCAATAAAAAACAAGCCACAATTCGTGTATGTACAGACTTTCGTGATTTGAACAAGGCCTGTCCCAAAGATAATTTTCCCACACCATTCATCGACTTGATAATTGATGAATGTGTGGGTTGCGAGGCCTTCTCTTCCATGGACTGTTTTTCGGGATATAATAAAATACAAATCAAACCCAAAAACCAGCACAAAACAACATTCATCTATCCATGGGGTACATTCACGTATCGTAAGATGCCTTTTGGTCTCAAAAATGCTAGAGCCACTTTTCAGCGGGCCATTTCGTTTTCTTTCCATGACCTCAAGCATATAGTTGAGGCTTATTTAGATGATTTAGCATCTCGATCTCACAAGAGAACAGATCATCCGACACACCTCTGACTTATCTTTAAGCGTTGTCACTACTTCTGGATTTTCTTGAATCCAAACAAGTGCAACTTTTGCGTAACATCAATATGTTTTTTAGGTTTCATAGTGTCGACAACAGGGATCATGGTCGATCCTCTCAAGGTTGAAGCAATAATTCAATTGCCCCCCCCATGCACAATCCTTCAACTTCAAAGTATACAGGGCAAGGAATTTTTTTTAAGATGCTTCATCACCAACTATGCCGAGATCACAAAGGGCTTTACGTGCTTACTGAAGAAAGACATTCCTTTTCATTGGGACAATTCTACCCAATGCTCTTTTGATGCATTAAAACATGCCCTCATGACTGCCCCTCTGCTTTGGCCACCTGACTATAACAAAGATTTCTTATTATACCTTGCTGCAAGAGAGTCAACCATTGGCATGGTCTTAGTTCAGGAGGATGATCTGTTCTCAGAATATGTGATTTATTACTTGAGCTGAGGCCTCATAGGACCGGAACTCAATTATTCTCATATTGAAAAACTTGCATTGGCATCAATCCATGTTGTTCAACGGTTCCGCCATTGTTTCGAAAGACCACCGTCATTGTTGTCATGAATCCATTCCAGTATATGTTGACACGATGGGTAATAGGTGAAAATATCAGTAGATGGATAGTCGTCCTCCAGGAGTTTGACTTAGATTTCATTTCAGCAAAATCCAAAAAGTCATTGGTCTTCGCAGAACTTATTTCATAGCTTCTGGTTGAGTCAGGTGATCTTGTGCCCGAAGAGTTGCCTATCTGAGGAGATATGTTATTGATCATCTCTACGAATCCCTAGTACAGAGATATACTTACCTATCTCCATACTTTAAATTTCCCCACCTCTGCTTCTCATGATGAGCGTCGACACATATGCCATCAGGCTAAGAATTATCTCATACTCGATGATACATTGTATCAGCGAGGTGTAGAATGCATCCTGCTCCGATGTATCACTCACGAGGAAGAAGTTATCATGCTTAACGATTTCCATACCGGAGCCTGTGGTGGTCATTTTTCTGGGTTGGAAACAACCCAAAAGATTCTATGAGAAGGTTACTTTTGGCCGATACTAATCAAAGATTGTATCGAATTGGTCAAGAAGTGCCATCTGTGCCAAATTTTCTCTCAAAAGATGAGGGCACATCTCGCTCCCATGTTTCTTGTCATCACAGTTGGTCCCTTCGCCAAGTGGGGGATTGATTACACTACATGAAACCCTCCTTCATCAAGGGGGCACCGTTACATCATTGTAGCCGTAGAATAATTCACAAAGTGGGTCAAAGCTATGCCAACGTTTAAACATGATGGAGAGACTACAACTCTCTTTTTATTCAACCAGATAATAGCAAGGTTCGGTGTCCCGAGGGAGATTGTCACTGACCATGGAAGTCACTTTCAAAACTAGATGATGACTGAGTTAAATTCAAATGTTGGGTTACTACAGGAACATTCGCCACCCTACTACCCCCAAGCAAATGGTCAGGTAGAAGCTATGAATAAAACTCTTAAGACCATTCTATAGCGAACGATCAACTTAGCCAAGTCAAATTGGCATTTGATGTTATACTCGACATTATGGTCTTACCGAATGTCTGTTAAGACTGCAACCGGTTTTTCACCTTTCCAACTTGTTTATGAGCTGGAGGAAGTCTTACCTATCGAATGGTAGATCCTGTCTCTAAAGTTGGCAGTACAATTATTGTCAGACACTTCTCCACTTGAAGAGTAGTTATTATAACTTGAGTAGCTCAATGAGTAGCGTCGTGATGTAGCCCTTTTCAATGAGGCTCACAAACATAAATTCAAGTTTCAATATGATAGGTCCGTTCATCCTCATATTTTTTCTGAAGGCGACCTTGTCTTGGTCTATGAACAAGATAAGGACCCCCTAGGGGCAGGAAAATTCAAACCCATGTGGTTCAAACCTTTCATCATAAAAGAGGTTCTAAACAAGGGTGCTTATCATCTGGTTGAGTTTGAATGGAATGCCTTGGCAGAGCCTAGAAATGGACTCTACATCAAGAAGTATTACTCATAGGCAGGTCACCATGGGTAACTTTTTGTAAGATATGTATAGTCTTTGTACTATTACTTTCTAGTTTTTTTAGTGTTATGGATGTGTCATTTTAATGTATCTTTCATCACTATGGCAGATTTCAAGTGAACCCAAGGTGTTCATTGGGTATGCGAACGGTGCTAGCTAGCACACTCGGAGGCTTGCCTCCACAGTTTGGGTAACTTTCGATGGTCCGTGGCAAAATTTCTGATGATCAACTTGAGCATATGGGTTAGGTTTCTACCCTGACTTTTGTATCTCATTGTCTTTTTTCCTTTGCCATAGGATCGATCCCATCAGGTTGCGACACATAACCATCTTTGTTTCTTTATAAGTGTCGCAAGTTGGTGGTAGAGCTTACCTGAACATGGATGCCCTAGGTAGATCCTGGTTGCATTATGGTGTCCATGCTGTCTCTAATCACTATAGGCTCGGGATTCCTTGTTGTTTCTCCTGATTATGAGTTTGAGCCTCATTTGCATGATTCCTTTTTGACCTCACCCTCAGGACTCCCAAAAGATATAACATGTCTTCTTTTAAGCCCTTTTCAGACCCTCTAAATATGAAAATATTGTTGAGCGATCTTGTGGACTTTCACGCTCGTTAAACTGAAATTTGAAATCACATCTGTTCAGGGGTAGTTTACCCCTTTTTCAGTCCGGACGGTCAACTGTACGAACAAAGGTATACCCTATGGAACTTCAGTTCTCTAGAAGAGTACTCTTAGGTATCATTTTAACCCTTTTTCAGGCCTGAGGGACTAAATTTATGAAAAATGAACCCCCACGGAGTCCATAGTTAAGCTCTTTTCAGACTCTCTAAAATTGAAAAGATCGTCGAGTGACCTTATTCTTTCACACTCGTTAAAATGGTCCAGAAGAACATTCCTGACGGAGTCCATAGTTAATCTTTTTTTAGACTCCTTAAAAATGAAAAAATCGCTAAGTGATCTTGTCTTTATCACACTCGTTAAAATGGTTTTGAATAGACATCTTGTCGGTGCTAGTTTACCCCTTTTTCAAATCGACAAGACTACCTTCATAAAAGGTACCCCAATCGAGTTTCCTTTTACGTCTTTTCAGACTCTCTAAATATGAAAAAACACCGAGCTTACCTTCTTTGGGCTCGTTAAACTTACATCAAAGGACGTTACCATTGTGTGTTTTGTTAACCACATTTTCATACCGGCGTCTTTGGTCTAAATGATGGCTCCATGTTGCTCCCAGCTGAACCATATGAAGCATATCTTATACGCAAGCCTTGTAGCTATTTGCCTCTGCGTCTTAACACCCTTGGTCCTCGGAGGATTTTTACCAAGTATCATTATTATGAACATCAGTCTTGTCCTTGTGCCTTGAACTTGTATGTTTGTAACACTCATTCCTCCATTGTTACGTAACATTCCTTTATTCTTTTTTCCAAAATCATTGAAAAAGACAAAAAAATCAAATATACCCCAAAAAGAGGAAGGAAAAAGTATTTTCTTTATTGGAAGCACAATAAGTCACCCTTGGATAAAGCACATATGTCCGTTTGTTCGTCAAACTATGGGATGTAATATGACCTTAGGAAGTTGTTTTCGCTACATAGAGTTGTGTCCTCCTCCATTTGGTTATTCTTCCAAACATATGGAGAGTTTACATTGCCTCCTTCTTCGTAAAATTATGATTAATGCCATACTGCCTAAGTCTCATCATTTGTCGTGTTGTTGTCCAAGGGAAGTTTCTACCAAGCCTGATTCGTCCCCTCTACAGTTTGTCTCCTGCCCTCATACCCATCCATCCTGAATGTCCAATCAAGTCTTTGTTCAAAATCAATGAAGCCTTCAGTCTGATCATCAAGATTCTCTAGTCCATGACCGACGAGTCGTCGAAGACCTTTGGGTAGTGAAGTCATACACTCATATTACACTCCTATCAAAGTTTTGAATATTTTGAAGTTGTTTCTCGAGCTCTGAAGACCTCATCTCTAGCCATCATGCCTTATCAACTTCTGAGAATATGTATACTCTACATGTATATCTTTTTTATTTTGAGATGTAGCTCCATTGTGTATTGTTCGCGGCTACACTTTATATAGTTATACGACATGGATATATAGTGTATTTGATTGGTAGCCATTCATTTATTTTATCCCGAGCATGGGTATGCCCGCCTCGGTAAGACAATTGTTATTTTTGCAGACGACGCCTCCCAATATCTGGTCCCTGGGCTCACTTGTTCAGCACATTAGTAAAGATTGGTAATTTATTTCAGCCATCAGATGCTCTTCTGACCTCACACATTAGGGGGAATCTGTTATAACCCTAATTTTCACCATACATGCTTACTTGGCATCAGGCCATCTTAGATCCCTTCTTTTCTAAAGCACTGTTGAACAACTCTTCTTAAAAACACTTGTTATAAAGGCCCACGCACCCTGCTCTATTACTGCATGCGTGTACACACTCGCTGACCCAAAATAGCCCGTGTGTATGTACAAAAGCATGAAAAAAGGAAAGTTGTTGATGGAACACACAACTTTGGGTGAGTTAACTGAACCTTCCGACCATGCATGAATGAGGTTTCATCCAAATACCTAGCTTCTTCTATCATATAAAAGAAGGGTTAGGGGTCCCATTTGGAAGAGGAAAAGACATAGTAGAGAAATTATACCCAATTGTATATTCCCTTTGTCCCAACCCTTTAGCCTTCCTTGTGCAAAGAGAAAGATAAAGCAAAGAAGTTGGAGGACAATTGAAGAGGAGCCCAGGACCAGGTTTGTGGAGCAACAGCTGGCTTCATCATTGTAAGTTGATTTGTTGAAGTTAATAATAAAGAGATAATTTTCCCGTCCCACCATATGAGGTTCTTATGATTTTTTGTATACTTGTTTATCGAATCTCTAACCCATTAATCTATATATCGAATTCATGTGGAGTTTGTTGTTTGCTTTGTGTGAATGCAGGTCAGCCTTGGGAGGAGAGATGCAATCAAAGAATGATCAAGTGTAAGGAAGGATCTACATCAAATGCCCATAATAAGGTATGCTCACTTAACTATGTATTTGCTTAAGAATAATGGGGATTAGGTCTGGGACAACGGTAGAAATTAGACATATTTAGGTCTTTTCTGCATGTATATTTCAACCCTAATTGCTAGTCCATAGAGGGATTACCCACTCACAACAACTAGGCACATAGATCAGGCAACAGACGAAAACAACTCTACACACTAGCACAATGAGCAACTAGGAAAAACAAGTGAAAAACAAGACTGTTAGAAACGACTACCTACCTAACATAAACATGAAAATGTCTACAAGATAAAGGACAACCTCCACATTCCCAACACAACGATCTCAATGACCAATAACTATAAACCTCTATGGCACGCAAAACCAACGCCTGAAGGAGTTACAACCCAAGCACCAACATTAACTACAATGAACGACACCCACAAGATGAATTACAGACTCCGACCAGGTTATCATTCACCTATATCCATTAGGGTCAACAATGATCCCCTCAGCAAGAATCAATTCGTCGTCAGGTGATAGGCATGGAAATAACCCTGGCACAACATAACCTATATGGACCACAGACTGAAGAAAAATCCCACATTCTAGGAGACCAAAATAACTGTCAATAAGACGATACCCACACACCCAAGCATCATGTCGACAGGATGCAAGATGGCAACACTCGATTTAAATTTCATGAATGACCGAAGGATTCTTGTTTCCTACAAGGAATCCTGTAGGTGAAATGACTATGACCAACCACCCTTTCCAACTTGACTTAAGGCGTAAGGTGCATAATCTCCAATTAACTGTTAAACTATTTGTTTTTTTTAGCAATTAAAACTACTAATCCCTTGACCATTAATCTTGCCCAATAAATTGAACTATTATGCCAACAAACCTTATGTCTAACAATCTTGTTAATTCAAAATTTATCACTCTATCTAACAAAGGATACTCCTATTATGTTTAATAAAAATCCAATAAATCTTAAACTTTTGCATCATTTAGTATTAGTATAAATTTAATAATTTCTATCACAATCTAATTTTATTTTTCTTCAAGTTAAATTCAATTTAAAGGATATGTTAGTTGACATAATTAAATGTATGTAAGATGTTTGATTAAAATTTCCATTATGAAGATGGTTTATATGGAGTTTGTTCACCTTGAATAGAAACAATATTATTCATTGACTAACAATTATGCTATTGTTATTCAATAATATAAGCTAATGCTCTCTACCAAAAGAGTGGTATCTCTCTCTATTAACCACATGACATCTCTGTCTATTTAACACATGATAATGTTATCTAATAAAATATATAAATTCACTATCATCTTATGAATGATGTCTATGAAACTGGTTGTCTATTAATAAGTCTAACACTAATGATAGATAATAAATATTTTAACACTAAGGATGCAAATGATGATATTGTTGTCTAATTTATATTGCCATCCTTTAGACAACTATATATCTCTCTATGTTGATAACGTTGTAGATCACTATATATATTCAATGTATGTTGTAGATCGCTATATGTATAATGCTTTAAATAAAACTCAGATATGGATATTCAACGTTGTCAAAAGACTTTCTTTCTAATTAGAACAAAGGTAATACTGTCTAACTAGCGTAGAGATAAATGCTTTATATAAAACGTTGTCAACGATTAATCAATTTGTAGTCAGTAAATGGAGGGTATGGATGGCACAAATATAGATGCAATCTCTGAGCAAGAAAATTTGATGTTGCTATCATGACATATCAAAAACACATATATTTTCATGGTAAACACATAGTCAATCACAGGGTAAAACACAACCATTCACATTGTAAAAATTCAATCCTCTTATGGTAAAATGCAATCATTCTCAGGGGAAAAAAAAATGCAGTCAATCTTATTGCTATCATTTATTAATTCCTGGTATCGTTTCACCTTACATCTAATTTCCCTATCAATAGAATAGTTATCAACAACATTAGTTTTTTTTCCAGAATGTTGTTGTTGTTACAATGACTGTCATAATAAAGGTAAAATCGTTGGTTTAAATTACACTGTCAGCAACACGCAGTGTTTAAATACATTAATGGAATTTAAAAAAATCTATGGAATTAATCGATCCCAGTAATCGTTGTGTAAAATCTCTATGAAATTAATACATTCATTTAATCATTGCATAATAATTCGCAGTGTTAAAAAAAAAACATAACTACAATCATAGAGGTATAACAAATAGTCATTCAAGCCATTCCATTCAATTCCAATCAATGAAATCCACGTTGTGGTAAGGGTTGGGTGAAACAAAGACAATAAAATGGTAACTTGCAGTCAAATATATATCAACATCGCATTGAAATTTGCACCCAAAGAAAAGTAAAATAAAGTAAATTCCCAGTCAATGGAATAGTAAAAATCACAGTGTAAAATTTGCCATCAATGTAATAAATTGCAGAGGAATTTCCCAGGCTAGATGTAGTGAAAACACAAGGTAATTTATCCATCAAAATATATTAAATTGCAGAGGAAATTTGCAGGTTAGATGTATTAAAAAATCAGAGTCAGTTGCCATGAAAATATAACAAATAGCAAAGTAAATGATGGAGTTATTGTGCTAACAATAAATACAAATTGATAGGTGTAAGGTGCCAAGAAGAGTGGGTTGAATGCTGGGGAAAAAAAGGTGAAAATGCAAAGATAAGAAAGGGGTAGACAACTGGGATAAATTATCCTTCACTCATCATCCATGCACATAAAACAAGGGCATTAGAATCTATAGGTCACTATGCACCAAAGTGACGACCGTCAATTGGGCTCCTGGATGACTTCTCAGGCATGGACTGATGACCTAGGGATAAGGGTTGAAGATAAAGCCTAATCTAATCAAAATAATCATTAAAACAAAACAGAACAATGACAACAATCGGGGATCGGGCTGCCAAGGGAATCAAATCAAAAGCAGCAAGTGTAAATCCATAATGTCTTTAAATTCTTAATTAAAAAATATGAGTAAAACACATTTATTTACACAATAGAAGTACAGTAATGAAAGCGCAAGAAGAATAATAATATGCCATTCAAATAAACGCATGCATACCATAGCCCAAGGTGATAGCTCTGAGTCATTGTCCAACATGTCCTCTGTCCATCTCCTGCTTTCCGATCGAAGTTGACTTCATCGATACCTCCCAGCCAATGCTAAGGGTACTCTTGTTCCCCCTGAGCCCCTCAAGCCGCAAAGGGGCCACCCACACTAAACCAAAGAACAACTATCACCCAGCTTGCCTCGCATGGCCGAGCTACCACTCGTTACCTGAGCTTGGTATCCCAACTCCCACAAGATAAGTCAGTCAAGTAAAAAATTCAGCAGCATAACATTACACATCAAGAAGAGATCCATACTTCTCCTCCTCCATCCTTTTTATAGAGTTTCTAAGTGATTTCTTTCCCAAATTCCCATTTAATTTATTTTTCATTAATTTAATTCAGAAAAACCTCCCCAGTACACATGTAACCCATCCCCCTAGTTGCACCATAATTTATTTTCATTAATTATTTAATTACTCCTATTTCCGTCACCCACCTAAAATCATTCCTAAAATCGCTCATTGGTGTCCCCAATTTCCCTTACACATTTTAAATGACTCACACCCTTAGTAAATTCCTAGTTGAGTTCATATTTAGAAAGTTCTTTAATACAAGATTCCTTACTAAGTTAGTCATTCTGTTTTTTCTTTGCGTTTCCCTTTTTCTTTATGTTTACCCTTTCTCCCATAGTTTCCTATTTCTTTTAAGTTTCCCTCTTTCCCCCTTTTTTTTATCTAAAAATCAAATTAGCAAGTGTATAAAAACCACCTCTTTCTCTTTTTAATTAATAAAATTTAATTAGCATATGTAGAAAACAATCATTTCTTTTTTAAAAATTTAATCCCCCAAAGTAATTTGTTTTTAATAAATTAATTGAATTTCTTACCCCCTTCTCGTCACATGTTTAATTATGATTATTATTATTATCATTTTGTTTTACCACAAGTATCACTTAGACCTAGGTTTTAATTTCCTAGGCTGGGCAACATTTTTATTAGGGAAAATTGTTTTAAACCTTAACTATCACGTCCTTCATTTTAATTATAACTAGGTTTATTCACTTACTCGTCGAAATTGCGACGTGCCCTTCAGGACGCACCAGGTGCTCCAAGGGTGCCACTCGCCTCTTTCAATTTTCCTTGCGTGGCGTGCCCTTCAGGACGCACTACGTGCTCTAAGGGTGTCACTTGCCTCTTTCCATTTTCCTTGTGTGACGTGCCCTTCAGAATGCACTATGTGCTCTAAGGGTGCTACTCGCCTCTTGACTGACTTGGTAGACATAAAAAAACCCTGGACTCAATACTCCACCAGGTGATCTATTGGGAGACTAAGGGCCTCTAAGGAATAAGGCCCCTGCCTTATTGTGTGCCCCTTATAATCATCGTGAGAAACTATCACAGTCTTCCCTCATGACATCGTGGGTCTTCTCGAACTAGGTAATCGTTAACCTACAATTTGAGCTATGACAGGAGTGCTAGTAGGTTGTGGTAGGGCTGTTGTCCACATCTCTCCCTCAATGTATCTGGTTGTCGTGCATGACCCCTCTACTCCACATGTGAGTTTGGTTGATAATCTATCGTCACCCTGCATCATAAACAAATCATGTCAGAAATAAAAGTTAATCATCATAACATCTAATTAAATGTACATATGTCATATCTACAATAATCAACCCCAATAGTTCACTCCCTGACTCGATCCAGAGTCCAAGGGGTTTCATCAATGCCTCTGCATCCTCGAGGTCTAAAGTCTTGCACACTCAAGAGAACCCATTCAATAACACCTGTCTATGTAAATACAAGAAATAACATATAATCACATCCATAATTCCCCATAATCATAATCAAACGACCAATAGTATAATAATTTGGATCACTTGCAAGCAAGTGTCCTCAAAGAATAAGTTCGCTCAGTGCACACAAGAGTGGGATGTTACATACACCCCCTCTTGGTCTAAACTTTGTCCCGAAGTTTCATAGTATATAAGTGCCAAAATAATGTGTATCACAGTATCATAAGTCTATCTATCAAATAAAAATGAAAACTGTTGGCAGATATCATATGCATCCTCCTAGGTCGTCGAGTGCGGACTATAGTTGTCCCACTAGTCCTTGACCTGATCTACTATTTGACATCGTAGCTGTCGAATGCGATGATCCAGGATGCAGATCAGATCATCCATGAGAACCCCCTCATCCGATACCTACAAGGAACTCATGTTAATAAATTGTGTAGGATCACTAATATAATGTATCAAAACAAATACGTGAAAAACATCGTGCATATGCCTCAAAGAATAAGACAAGGCTAGTCGATAGGCCACGTGCCCCTTCCTCTCCACAATTACGAAAGGTCCCATGAACCTAGGAGAGATTTTAGTTCCCTTTCCAAACTTGATTAAACTCTTATGCAGTTTTACCTGCAAGAAGGCTCGATTGCCAACTTCGTAACTACGGTCAACATGACGCGCATCGACATAACTCTTATGTCGATCCTTCACTTCTTTGATCCTTTGTATTATTGTTTTCATTTGATATTCAATTTATTGGATCACTTCTGGTCCCACCAGGACACTATCCGCAAGCCGATCCCAACTCAAAGGCATCCGACATGGTCTCCCATAAAGAAAATTGAAAGACACCATCTTAATGGTTCTTTGGTAATTGTTGTTATAAGAAAATTATACCAGTGGCAATAATTTCTCCCAACACTTCTATTGGTCCATCATGTACATGTGTAACCTGTCTTCCAAGACTTGGTTTTTTTATTCAATCTTCCCATTTGTCTCAGGGTGATACACAGTACTAAAGTTAAGTTGGGTTCCTAAGTCCTCTTGGAAACTAGTCCAAAATCATCCAGTAAACTCCGATCCTTGATTGAATATAATCCTCTTAGGCATGCCATACAACCTCAAAATCTCACTGATGAACAATATAGCTATGTTAGGTGCCTGATACGTTGTACACAAAGGAATAAAATGAGCACTCTTCATCAGAGTGTTGACTACCACAAAAATCGAGTCGTGTCTCCTTGCCGTCAGTGGAAAT
The DNA here is from genome assembly GCA_010110895.2 of Picea sitchensis. Taxonomy (NCBI): domain Eukaryota; kingdom Viridiplantae; phylum Streptophyta; class Pinopsida; order Pinales; family Pinaceae; genus Picea; species Picea sitchensis. The sequence continues at coordinate 113,149 of SNQJ01S0078803.1, forward strand.
CCAACAATGAAATCCATTGAAATGACCTCCCATTTCGATTCTAGAATAGCATGAGGTTGTAGTAATCCTCTTGCATGTCTATGTTCAACCTTCACCTGCTGACATTCTATACATCTGGACACAGTTGACTATGTCTACCTTCATTCCTTTCCAGAAGAATAAGGGTTTAAGGTCTTTCCTCATCTTCGTGACTCCTGGGTGAGCCATGTACACTGCTCTGTGAGCCTCGTTTAGTATCAAAATCCTCAACTCGTCGTTCGGTGGTACGTAAATACGATTTTTAAATATCAATAATCCATCATTGTCAAATGTAAATCCTTCAAATCTTGGTACCATCATTTTGTTTTGTCCGATAAAATCATTGACCTCTTTGTACCAGTCATCATCACGCTGTAAAGTTAGAATATTTTCACATAGATTCATCTGAAGAGGAAACACAGAAAAGATGCATAGTCTCCGACTCAATGCACCAACCACTTTGTTAATTGTTCCCTTTATGTAAGTAATCTTGAATTCATACTCTCTAAGAAATTTCGACCAACGTCGTTGTCACGTGTTCAGGTTGCTTTGTGTAAATATGTGTTGTAGTCCATAGTGGTCCATTTTTGGTTCAAATTTTCATCCAATAAGGTAGTGTCTCCACACTCTTAAGGAATATACAATATCTAACAACTCCAAATCATGTGTCGCATAGTTCTCCTCATGCCTTCTCAACTTCCTCGATATGTAAGTGATCACTCGACTGTCTTGCATCAAGACTATGTCTAAGCATTCCTTGGATGTGTCAGTACATACCAAGAAGTATGCATCCATGTCAGGGACACTTATTATCAGTTCTATTGTCAACAACTCCTTGAGCCTCCAAAATTCTTCCGCACATTTCTCAGTCCAAACAAAATTCTTGTTCTTCTTCTGCAATTTTGTGATCAAATTTTCTATCTTCGAAACTACCTCGACGAATCATCGATAGTATCCTGCTAAACCCATGAAGCTACGCACTTCCGTGAAATTCGTCGACGCAGGATATTACATAATAGCCTTGACCTTTGCTGGATCCATGGAGATACCTTTGCCAAAGATGACATGCCCTAAGTAGTGAATCTTCGATTGATAAAATGAGCATTTAAACAATTTCCCATAAAATGTGTTCTCTCGCAGACACTCTAGTACCAAGCGCAAGTGCTCGTCATGCTCCTCCATCCTCTGAGAGTAAATCAAAATGTCTTTAATGAATACTTGGTCGAACTTGTCCAAGTACTCGCGGAACACCCCGTTCATCAAACTCATAAATACCCCTAGGGCGTTTATCAGTCCAAACGGTAGCACAACAAACTCATAATGTCCAAACCTCATCTTAAATGTGGTCTTAGGGAAGTCATCGTCCATGATATGTAACTAGTGATACCCTGATCTCAAGTCTATCTTTGAAAACACCATCGCACCTTTCACCTGACGAAATAGATCATCAATCCTTGGCAATGAATATTGATTCTTGATCATTTCCTTGTTCAATTGACGGTAGTCAATGTAGATTCTCCACTACCTATCCTTCTTTCATATGAAAATATAAGGTGCACCCCACAGTGACACACTAGGACGTATCAGTCCTAGGTCCAACAACTCCTTCAGTTGCATTCTCAACTCCTATCACTCCAGGGTCGACATTCGATAGGGCGTTCTTGCTATCGCTTTAGTCCCCATTTTAAGGTCTATGGTAAAATCTAATTTCCTCTCTGAAGACATCCCAGGTAACTCCTCCAGAAATATGTCTATAAACTCTCTCACCACTGGAAGGTGTTCTATACCTTCTGCTACTCCCTTATCGTTTAGCGCAAGGATCACATAAATATTATACCCCTTCTGCATGCTCTTCTGTAACTGCATGGAAGAGATGAACCTCAAGGAAATTCCTTGGTTCTGACCTACAATCACGCATCTTTATCCCTTTTCATCGACCAAGCTCAATCATTTAATTTTATAGTTGAGTATCACCTCATGTGATTCCAACCAGTCCATACCGATCATGATGTTGTAAGATCCTAAGATCATGAAATACAAGCTAGTCCTGGTGACAAACTCTCCCAAGTTAAGGGTACAACCTGTAACCCTTCCTCCAACCTTATGTTTATCTCTCGAAGCCATCTCTACAAAGATAAATGCATCATGTTCGACTGCCTTTACCTTAATCCTCTTTAGCACTACACCTGAAATGAAACTCTCCCTAGCACCGAGATCTATCAAAATACTAAGGGTTTGGTCAGCAATGGTACTTGAAGTATCGAGAACAACCAACTGGTGCTCTGCCTGGTGGTTTTTCCCCACTGCATGAATCCTATGGGGCTTTCCCAAATCTCCCATGGTAGAGGGTCCGGTTGATCCAGATTCTTTATTCCTCTCCACTGGGAAGTCATGCTAGTAGTGTGGTTCTCCACATGTCCAACACCCCTTCTTCGGTCTAGTACCCCTAGTACCCGAAGTAGAAGTTGATGGCCCACCGACCTAGAATCCTAGTCTGTTCTATTGAACAGGCCTAAACTGTTGTGGCTGCAAATGACACTACTATTGATATTGTGGTCCTTTGTAAGGAGTCAGCTGCTAAGGTGCTCATCGCTGAGGTGTAGTGAAAGTGGATCCTCTCTGGAAGCCACGATATCCTGGAGTATGTTTGGTTGCTGTCTGATGTTGTTGCGCACCAGACGACACCTACCATGCTGGTCTCGCTGGAGTCCTTCTCTGACCCCTTCTGATAAGCTCCTCCTCTGCTTATGCTAACCTTTTCACGTATGCTAACATTAAGGCCAAACAAGAACCTATTGACCTTAAGTTTCTCGTTATTGAAGTGTAGAGCATACCAAAGAAACTCCATAAAACAGGCCTCATAATCGGGAACCCTATGGTCGCCATGTCGCAAAGCTTTGAACTCGTTGAGTTATCACTCAATGAATTCCTCTGATAGGTACCTCTCTTGGAACCATTTCTCGAACATTTCCCATGACACGTCTTCGATGACCATGTTCAGTTGTGGCAGTAGTGTCTTCCAACATAGAAGAGTGCTCCCATTTAGTTTAAATACCACCATGCAGACCTTCATGTTGGAGGTATAGTCACGAAGTGAAAATCACATCGCCATATTCTCCAACCATGCCTCAATGGCTACGCCGTCCGGGGCACTAAAGAACTCAGAAAATTTGACCTTCTCAAGTTCACAATGAATGCTACCAGTACCGACTAGAGAACACAGTGGACCCTCAGGGGGTGCCAGTGCCCTAGCCTCATCTCTATCCAAACGAATGATCAGTGCCTCAGAAATACTCTTAAAGGACCTCATCAGCCCAATCACATCACCCACTACTATCTTCTCTTGCCCAACAACTTGTTCGTCTCCTTGGGGGCTAGAACCCTCAGGCCTGGTTTCTACTGGAGGCATCGCGCCTCCTCTCATAACACCCCATCATCTGCCTCTACAATGTCCTCTAACCATGATCACCTGCACAAATACAACTCAAATTAATTAGCAACCTTATAACTAGAAATCAAATCAATGAAAGTCGTAATGATCCCAAGTCGCGGGTCGAAACCCCCTCTGATACCATATGTAAGGACCCTTGTCATTATGACTACAAGTGGAGAAAAAAGTGTCATTTTATGTTTTATTTTTAGGAAGGATGGCAATGACGACAAAAATTGTACCACACAACTTGATGACAAACACCAGACATGCAGATCAAAAAATAGACGACAACGACTCAACACACAAGCACAATGGGAAACTAGGCGAAACAAGCGAAAATCAAGACAGTTATAAACAACTACCTACCCGAAACAAACACGACAACGCCTACAAGATAAAGGAAAATTCCACATTCCTGACACAACAGCCTCGACGACTAGTAACTATAAACCTACATGGTGTGCAAAACCAACGCCTGAAGGCATTACATCCCAAGAACCAACATCAACTACAATGAATGACACCCACAACGGGAAGCACACAATATGGACAAGTTATCATTTGCCTCTATCCATTAGGGCATGCAATGATCCCCTCAACAGGAATCATGCATTGCTTGTTGGAAAAATACTGAGAGGGGGGTGAATCAGTATTTTGAGCTATTAACAATTTTTCACTTTTCT